>VXAY01003767.1:1315659-1369417 GCA_013399855.1 Oxyruncus cristatus | reverse complement strand
ACTGGGCCCAACACTGATCCCTGGGGGACACCACTAGTGACCGACCACCAACTGGATGCAGCCCCGTTCACCACCACTCTCTGGGCCCGGCCCTCCACAGAGTGCCCCTGTCCAAGCCGTGGGCTGCCAGCTTTTTCAGGAGTACGGTGTGGGAGATGGTGTCAAAGGCTTTGCTGAAGTCCAGATAGAAACATCCACGGCCTTCCCCTCATCCACCAGGCGCGTCACCTTATCATAAAAGGAGATCAGGTTGGTCAGACATGACCTGCCCTTCTAAACCCGTGCTGGCTGGGTCTGATCCCTTGTCCATCCTGGAGGTGCTGTGTGATTGCACTTAGGATGATCTGCTCCATAACCTTGCCGGGCACTGAGGTCAGGCTGACAGGCCTGTAGTTTCTCAGATCTTCCTTCCGACCCTTTTTGTGGATGGGTGTGACATTTGCCAACTTCCAGTCGTCTGGGACCTCCCCAGTGAGCCAGGACTGTTGGTAAATGATGGAGAGTGGCTTGGCGAGTTCATGCAATACATCTCATGCAATGCCTTCACAATAAAATGTGTGTTTTCTGCCAGGATGATAGTCATATGAAAGGAGTGGAATATTATTCCTTCTTTCACGTATACTGGCGAGCTCTAAAAACTGATCTATAGGAGGCCTTCACCTTACATGGATCTGTGCAGAAAGTTGCAGTCATGGTGACACACAAAGATCCTGAAATAAAGGCAAGAATAATAATCATCTATTTAAATATCCTTTGATGTGTAAAAGAATGAACATTTTTTTCTGGCATAAGGAAAGACTGATATCAATGTATGTTAATGTCTAAAGTAAAGACGAGATGTGAGGTTACTGTAGCTGATAGAATCTCAAGGAATTTTTGAGCAATTTTTTTGTTACAATATGGACAAAAAGATTTGTAGTTAAATAAAAGTATAATGAATATTGATTCCAAAAATTCCTGTTGTGTTCTGAGACTGTATTTGTAACAGAGCAGAAGTAAGGATGAGAGCAAAGACAGAAATAATTTTAATGTACCCATTTTTTTTGCATCTTTCTCTTTTTCTAATCTTATTTCTTATTCAGCTTTTCTTTCCTTCAGATTCATTTCATTATATAAGTTGGATGCCAATCCCGAAGATAAGCAACTAGACTTCTTGTAACAAGAATATCATTCATAATTTATAATTCATTGACATGGATTACGTGAAAAAAAGGAAAAGGAAGAGGAAAGAGAGAGAGAAAGAACAGAAACACAGGAAAGGGAATGGTAGGCTGCAATAAACCAGTCATTCTTCTCAAGCTAAGGGAAAAAACAGATGGCCATGAACTAATGATAGTTCTTATAGCCCATTTATTGACATTTTGAAATAGGACATAGTAAGCATTAGCAGTCTAATCTAAAGTATTAGTTGTAAATTGGGGCTTGAAGCAGAGGAGAGGGTGGAGTAGTGAGAAGGGCTCAGGACTGACTGATGGTACTGACAGCTGATATGGGGACAGGGAACTACCCAAGCCACATCAGTGCAGCCAACTCCAAAATGAAACTCCTGTCAGCTTCACTTCATCTCCACCACTGTCAGCACTGCACTCCTTCCGTTATTACAGTAGTCTCCTATCTCTCTCTTTTCTGATTGCTATCAGAGTTTATACCTCAGGGAATAATGCCACGTTATTTTTTATTTTGTGGATAATCACCTGTCTCTTTAAATCAACATCAGGACCTTCACAACAAAAGAACTCTTACTGACTTGGTGGAAAGTAAAACTTATATTCCAGTGCTTAATCAGGTTTTTTTAGCAGCTGCTTTATAAGACCAGCCTCACAGAAGACTCCCCTTTTGCATCTGGTTTTATTGCCCTGACACTATTGTCAGACGAAGCCAAAGCATGGTCTTTTGGCTTAATTTGCTAACACACAGTGCAATGGCGCTTTTACAGGTGTTATTGATTTGCAAAACAATTACTTACAATGACAACAGGGCCATATTTCAGTGGAGTTTTCTTTCCCCCAACTGTGTATGGGCAATTCTGATAGTGATAATTCCAACATCTTATTACTGAACCTGTCTAATCAGAAAAAAAAAAAAAAGAAAAAAAAAAGAAAATAACAAACAAGCAAACAAACAAAAGCAGATGAAAAACATAACATTCCATTAAAAAAAAGTACTTACATGGCTCTTATTCCTTCTAAGAATAAGGGAAGTTCAGGAAGTTGAAATCTGACCATTGAGGAAATAGAAAATGAAACTCTGCAGATGAAGCTAGGTAATTAGTGGACAGACAGGAACCAGGTTCTGCTGGTTGGAGAGTGTTATGGTTTAAGCCCAAACCAGCAGAGAGAGCATTAGGCGTTGTGTACTGCCCCTGCCTGAGGCAACTCAGGGAGTCCCAGGAACTGGCCACAGCAACAGAACTTCATCCAAGAAGACATATGTTCAAGACAAGTAACTAATCAAGGTCAAAAAGCAGAGTGTGAAACCTCCTCTGGATCTGCGTTGCATGTCCTTTTTCCATCAGATGTTACTGGTTGACAGGTATTTTCCATGTTAAAACCCTTCTAGTCAACCGTGAGATAGGTAAGAAAGGTGAAAGAGTGTGATTTCTGCCTGTTTTTCTTTAGAAATCCCTGAGGAAAAAAAGGAGAAGGAAGAGGGAGTAAGGAGAAAGACAATTATTAAGAGCAGGTTCAGCAATCACTGTATCCCTTTTGAATGGCTTGTGATGAGCTGTACCTCTCCCCCTTTCAGCTAAGAACTATTTGAGGTGTCTGAGAAGATGAAAGGATTGATAATGAAAGTAATTTAAAAAAAAAAAAGGTGAAATTATTTCTGCAGATATGAGAAAGAGGAATTGATGGTAGAGCTGTGAAAGGAGGGAACAGAAAGGTTACAGCTAGTACAGGTCAAGGGGTAGAAATCTGCAGATAGAGAAGAGGAATTTGGATAAAAAACATGGAAAGTAATAGGAAAATGGGAAGATCATGGCACAACATTCCTTTGATGGAGAGGAAAACATATCTTGAGGTAATCAGAGCAGTTGTTGACCACAGACACCCTGTTCTGTCAGGTGCCAGGCTGGCTCCATAGGGCCTGTGGTGACACAAAAGAGATTTGTGAGAGTCCAAGTGCAACAGTTAGATCTTGCTTCATGACACAGGGAAAGATAAAATTAAGTAGAGAAATTAACTCAGCTTTTTTTTATGGAGAAACTATTGGCAACTTTTGTGGCCTCCTTTCTCTGTGTCCCATCTTCTCTTTGTCTGGGGTTTTTTTAAGAGGTTGGTGTTGTGGGCAAAACAGTATCAATTCAGGGAATTTTACTTAAATTACTATATTTAGAGTTAGGACAAAGATTTGATGAATGATCTGAGTATTAAGAAAAAAACAAAACAACCTAAGCAATTAAACAAACACTTAAGGAAACAACTCTTGTCCACCTTTTCCTGACCAGCTTCAGTCCAACACTTCTCCTCCCCCATCCCTGTTCTTACCTCCCCTTGCTTTTGCTGATGGTACTCTCAGTCCCTCTCAATCCCTTTTGTGAGGCAAGACCCAGAACAGGAGTTTGGGACTGTGCATGACGTGGTTGGTTTCTGCCATTCTTTGCTTCATTGTCCTTCACTGCTCATGGCTTCTTCCTTCTTTCCCTTTCCCCCAGCCTGGGTTACGAGGAGCTGCAGTCCCTCAGGAGGGACTTCCCACCCTTCCCTGATTTGGGTGATCCATAGCTGTGATCTCTCAGCAGACCCTCCTCTGACAAGGAGCACATCCTTTCTGGAATGTGTCTCCAGCCATGTCCCCAGCCATGATCCCAGCAATGTCCCTTCCATTTCTGCTCTCCTGTTTCCTTGTATGTCCCTTCACCACAGTGGCTGGGTCTATTTCTTTAATAGGTCAGGACTGGGACATCAGTGATCCCTGAAGGGCTGCAGGCCTGTTTCAATTGGTGACACAACAAGATGAGTCCCTTTTTGAGTAGCACATGCAGATCATAGTCCCCCATGCAGGACACCTGCAGCACCCTGACCAAACTCTGCCAGGTGCATCCAGCGCAGGACTGGCGCAGAGTGCACAGAATAACAAGGATATTCAGTCGCAGACACACCTTTTCTAGCACTAAGACACATTCGCATATTGCTCTACTGAATTCCAACAAAAGCCTGAATTCGTGAGGAGTATAATGATTAACTGACCTTCCCCCAAACCAGTAGTCATTACAAAAAAACCCCTAGTTTTCAGCGTCAAATTTGAAATCAAGAAGTCATTTATATTCCTATACAGTCTGTTGTTAACCACAGGACTAAAATTGTTATCTATGAAAAGATTCATTTATTGCAATAATAAAGATTAAATTGCATATTTTGTTGTAAAGCAGTAAATACATATTGTTGGAGTCCATAACATACCTCTGTCCTATGTTTAACCTGCCAATTAACTGCAGTAATATGACTGATTTTGACACCCACCTTTCCTCTACAATTAGAATTAATTCTTCTATTCTATGCGTATTAGTGAATAACCTAGTATGCTTGAAAATGTTTCCCTCTTTGCTTATTTGGGTTTGTCTTGGCAGTAGATAATTCCTTGTAACATTTTTTAAATGTAAAACCATACTTTTGGCCTTATAGGTCAGTTCTGGATGTGTTGTTTTGGGGGACTGAGACATCATCATTGAACTCCCTTTTGCGCAAACAGCCTCAAAATAGTTTAAACTTCTCACCTCAGCGTTTATTTTGCAGAGATCTTAGGACCAAAGTAATGAGAAACTAGAGGTTTTTCTAAGATACACTGCAAAAAGATATGCCAGCAAAAGTATATACTCTGAGAAGACATAAGGGGATAGTTCTGAAAGCTTACAAAAGCATGAGAGCCTTTAAAGGAACAAAATGTTGCCGAAGCAGGCGACACACTGCCTTTAAAACAGCCTTAATCGCAGGACAGCTAATATAAGTAGAGGTCCAGGTGTTGTGCTCTCAAAATTTCATATAAAATTTTGCATTTCATCGAGTTAGTTCGACTTCTCTCACTTTACTCTCTGAATTTATTTCCATAGGTATTCATGTATAACAATAGAGGACAGGGGTGAAAGGGTAGAGCGTGCACTGCAAAAGTAATTTCTGAGGAAACATTTTTAAATGCTGTGCAGTACCGTTCAGTGCATGTTTGTTTGCTTGTCCAGGAAAATAAAAGAAATCTCAATAGTAATACAAAGGTAGAAAAACAAACAAACCAACAAGTAACAAGCCTACTCTCTGCTGTCATGAGACATTGCTAGGGCTTGGAAGAAACTGATTTCTTTGCAAAAAATGTTGATGAGCTTCCTCTGAAGCAGACACCTGAGCCAAGAGGGAAGGGATTATGCATAAACCAGAGCAAAGAAGAAGGATTAGCACAACTGAGCATAGCTGAAGCAATTTACCCCTCACTGAATTTACTTTGAGCTACTTAGGAGAGAAACACTATTGTATTAACATTTAAGCCTTAAAGGGACAAGATGTGCTTTTAAGTTAAAGTTCAGTATAGATGCATTTAAACACCTGTTTGGCAATCAATTGCTGTTTAGCCAGTTTTTTCACTACATCATATACTGAATGTTAAAAATCTGACTGAAGTACATATTCCATCCGGAGGGCAGCCAGGCATCCTCTGGATATAACCAACATAAAACAACATAGGAACATATTAGTATTGTCTTTTGGTAGGTAGCTTCTGCTATTAGTAGTCTTTTCAGTACCAGAGTTATTATTCCTTGATGCACTGTTTTGAAATGGCATATTTACCCACAGACAGAACATATAGTTAAAAAAAAATGCTTTAAAGGTTTATGATGTCCTGCTGACAAACAGTACAAGTCATACTTATTTGTTAAATGACCAGGTTAGTTGCCTGAATGACCTAGTGGTGGAATTAGTTATAATTTTGTTTTAAAAGCTGACATGCCACCATTGCCCTTTAATTGTCCTAACACAAATAGCAAATATTGTAATTACAAATTTCATAACAGCTGTCCTTCACCTTGGCTGCCCTACGCTACAGATTCATTCCACAAATGTATACTCCATCTCCTGAGAGATATGCCGGTTAACATTACCTCCCTTGAACATTTGCAGTCACCAAGTAGTGAAAATCTTCAGAGCCTCCATTGATTGCCTTATTCTTACCATTTGCTCCAGTCCTCCAATTCTCCATTCCCAGTCACTTTGACTACCTTAAAATGAGTCCAAGTTCTTCATATTCATATGTAACAACATATTTATAATAACATGACCCTTTCTGCATGAGTTAAAGCCTTTCATTTCTCCTTTGAGTATGATTAACAAAGTTAAACACATATTTTTCAGTGTTGATAAGCAGGACAAAAAGGAGATAAATCAGAAGAGTTTCTTTTGAACATCTATATACAATTTTTTTTTTTTTGGTGGGTGTTTATTACCCATAACCTGATGAACAACAAAATTGAAAGAAGATAAAAACTACACACACACTTACACATACACATACACAGACTCATACCCAGTTTTAATAACAGCTGCCTCCTGTTCCCACCCATTGCCCCTGGGTTTTTTTTTAATACACAACATTGATGGTCCATCTTAAGTCATTATGAAGAAGACATAATAGAGCTTCTTTTTATTTGTCATAGAAAGTCTTGCGAAATGAAAATGGAAAGAGCATTTGAAAGACTTCAGAACCTGAAGTGTTATTTTCAGAGAGCTTTTGAATGTGTTTTCAGCAACAATCTAGGCCCTGATTTCCCATCCTTTTGGCAGAAGGGAAATTTCTAACTCTCTTCTCAGGCTTCAAGAGCACCTGCATGCCTGGCTTTCACAAAGAGTGGTATATTTTTGAAATTTCAACGATTAAAAAAAGGTAACACTACGCAAAAGAATATTGTGTTCTATGTCTTTCCACTGAGATGACTTTGGTCCATTATGCTCAATTCCGACCAATTTTAAAGTTACTGTATTACTTTCAAAGAGTACTGGAGAACTTTTTAAATATATTGTTTTTCAGCTCAGTTTTTCAGCAGAAACACATTTAATGGTAGGACGAATTGATGCAATCACACTTGTGATAAACACTGAAATCTAGATTTTCAGGTAACTAATGCCTCTCATTTAAGATTATCAACTTGACAATGAAGAAATTAATTTTCACATTTCTCACTTAAAAATAGTTCCTTAAAGTTGTTTAAAGGTAGGTAGTCAACTATTTGTTGCTCCACATAGGCTTGCAAAAATTAAGGCTCCAAAATTTTATATGGTATTACACACCATATTACACTTCAGCACTATCTTGTTCTGTTATAATAATCTCTATATTTCAATCCCATACAATACTGTCTGTAATCAGTAATTCTGTAATTCTGCTTAGCATACTGTTTCTTGATTAACTTTTAAAAACAGTCTAAGAGTGAAGCTTTTCTAGCATCTTATATGACTTTCTTTTCTGAGGCTTTTCTTATTCAGCCCATCCAGAACACCTTGTTTCCTAAACTCTGTTCTTCTGTTTTGTTCTATAAATCACATAAATAGAAAAACAAATTTTCTTTACTTCTATTCTATACATGCCTGCCTGTATTTTAACACAGTTCTTTAAGGAACAGCAGCATTTTACACATATCTTTCATGGACTCTTCTTATAAAGAGAGAGATATTACATAAATCTCCTTCTCAATTGAATTACAAATAATGTTTGTAAAATACTTCTATTTTTGATTGGTATTTTATTTTTCCAAAGACTTGTACCTGCCTACTTCACATATGGTGCTTTTTGATGAAGCTTGATTGCTGAAAATATCATCAGAGTTAAATTGAGCACACATACATTCACAAAACTCAGTAACTGTCAAAGTTTTGCCTCATTACAAAGGACCATCCAGATGCCAAAGCAATGGAACATAGTCTACTAGAGGCAGCATCTGGCACTTTGGCAAACTAGGCTGGCAGATGGTTTTACATTTGCTTTTCCTACTAGTCCTTTTACTGCCATATCCTCTTTTTCTTTGTTGTTTTTTTCTTGATAGAACTTCATTCTAGAGAAATTGCCACTGTTTTGGTGACTGTTCTGTTCCATACAAACATTTCATTCCTTTTAATTAAAAACTAAAAATAAAAGAAGAATTGAATAAAAAAAAAAGATTTCTGCATCTGTATTGTAATTACAGTGAACTCACCCATTTAGTATGAATTTACTTTTGTGTAGACTCTGAATTCTGATTTCAGACATCATGTTGATTTTTTAAACAGAAGAGATATATGTGTCTTCTTACAGTTCACACTCTACTTCGCATGAGAAGCACGAGGCAAGTTCTAAAATAAGGACATTTTATAAACTTCTAAGTTTTCATAAACCTGTAATAAATAAAAAGACCCACTTTTATCTCCATTTTTAAGAATAAGCTTATTTATAAATATGATAAACAACTACACACCAAAGAGCTTACTTTTGCTTGGTATTTTAGAGTGAAAATACGGCATACTTGATACTTCTGTTATTGATGTTCCTGAGCAAAAAGCTCAGGCCTTCCTATTCACTATCAAAAGCAAAAAATATTGAATCTGGATTTCAAATCCAAAGCTCCATAATGAAGTTCTACCTCCTCCAAGGAAGAAACAGCTAAGACAGACTCCAGTGCAAGCCCATGTATAGTTTAAGTGATTCCAAGTCTACCTCAATATCCAAAGTAAGTAGCTAAACACTGAGATTTGCAAGCATCTTTAATGCTAGTCAGTAATTAACAGTGGTTTGCATATGCAAAGCAATGTGGTATTTGTTGGTCTACATTGGTTTATCAAAAGTAATTTCATGATGCCTAAATATGTAACTTTGCTACTTAAATAGCAGAAATGTGCAATGCCATCTATGTCATTTTATATATACATGCGTGTGTGTGTCTCTACTGCCACCTACTTGTGCTAACACTAGAAAAATTTCCTCTACACCCTCAAAAAGCTGCAAAGAAAATATGATGAGTTACAGATGGTTTCCTAAACTTTAAGTTTAATCTCTAAAAAAAATCTTAACAAAACTTACAGAACCAATGAAGGCAAAAATAGAAGAAATGCCAAAGGTCTTCCAAAACTCAAAAAAGGCAACGTTTTTCTACTTTGTACCAGGCAGAAAGAACCTGCACCTAGTAATGTAGTTGAATGAAGGTAAAATTTTCTGCCATGGCTTACCATAAGTCTTCAGTCAAATATCCCATTTACTTCTCAGTCTTTCAGCAAAATCATAGCAGTATACATAGAAAAGATAAGTTACTTATACACAGAATCACAGGATTGATGTACTTATGCAGATGAATACAAGGTGATCTCAAATAGTAATGGAAAACAAAACAAACAAAAAACCCTCTGCAAGGAATGATGAATCAGGTGAAAGGAGTAGGCAGTTCTTATCCTTTGTTAAAAACTTTAAAGCTTGAAAAGTTGTTAAAAGCTTCAAAGAACATAGTGAGCTATTATGGCAGGGGCAACACTGAGAAGGAAGCAATGTGAGAAGACAAAGTAAAATTTGGGACACTATGTGGTACAGAAGCGGGGGAAAAGAGTGAGGAAGCCCTCAAACTTGAGAGGAGTTATTGCCATGGTGATGATATGATTTGGATTCACTACAGGACTGATTCACCTTGACTCATAAAGTCATTGGCAAGAGACAAAGCACTGGAAAAGTACGGTCTGAATTATGGGATGAGGTCTACAAATACAATATGGTCATTTGCCAAGGCCAGTGCCAGTACATTATGTTTGCTCACTATGTTTGCAGCATGGAATTTTGGTTGTCTTCAGAATTTTAACTTTTTTTATACACATATGAGCTCTGGGTCCTGAAAAGTAGAATACGTGTGAGAGTTTTGCCATCGCTGTCCAAACACAATGACTAATATACTGAGGCTTCTGCTAATGCTTTTGTAAATAGCTGCCAAAAAATGTGCCATTTCAAAACACAGCAAGAACACTAGACACAGTAAATATTTTTTTCTGTACAAAGCTTTTTTTTCAGTGTCTTTTTATTTCAGTGGTGAACTAATTCAATGACTGTACTAAAGAAAGAAAACATGAGAGAGAAACCATAACAGGTCCTGAGAATTTGCGACTGGCTGTAGACATTTCTATGCATCCATGAGGCCACACAGTCTTTATGTCACATTTGAAATAATATTTCTGTATTACTTAATGTATTATAATAATGTATGTAATTTACTTCTCAATTCACTTTCAACGCAGGTATGAAAGGCTGGGCTCCTGTAACTGCACATATGTTTTTGTGTGAGCTAAATTTACTGTGCAAATTTTGCCCAGGAAGATCCTGATGGGGAAGGGGAACAAAACCTCTTGGTCTCACACCTGGAACATGTTGGCAGTGAATGCCAGTGACATAGACAGAGCTGTGAGCTTTTATTGTCACGAATTAATGACTTGGGCACTGACCTCCGCTAGCCAGGAGATCGCCACTGCTTGGCAAGAACCACCACCCAGACATTGTAAGAGGCCTTCTCTGAGGGCACACCAGCCAACATGGATCTGAAACAGAACCCTTTTTCTCAAAGGAGAAACTCACTGTCAGAAAGAGCATGGCTAGTGCCTCTGTGGAGCCATGTCTGTAAGCTGTTAGGCAGTCAGCAGCTTGGATGGCCTGGATGAAGAGAAATAAATGCCTTTTCAGGAGATGTGTTCCCAGAGCACAGACAGAGCTGACACACCTCCATGGATGTAATGGGTTGCATGGCAATGTGTTGGAAGTGGAGGTGGGGAGGGCTACAGGGAAGGCTTCTCTGAAGAGCTGACAGAAACTTCCCCCATGTCCAATGGAGCCAATGCCAGCCAGCTCTAAGATGGACCTTCCACTGGCCAAAGTTGATCAGCATCAGTGTTAATATCTCTGGGATAAGGTGGTTAAGAAAGAGAAAAAAAATGCTTTGCACCAGTAATTGGGGCCAGAGAAGAGAGGAGTCAGAATACGTGAAAGAAACATCCCTACAGACACCTGAAGGTGAAGAAGTCCATGAAGAAGGAAGGAGAGGAGGAAATCCAAGTGCTGGAGATGAGATTCCCCTACAGCCAGTGGTGCAGACCATGGTGAGACAGGCGGTGCTCCTGCAGCCCATGGAGGTCCACAGAAGCGTGGAGATCTACCTGAAACCTAGGGAGGACCCCAGGCCTGAGCAGGTGGATGCCAGGAGGAAACTGATGCCATGGGAAGCCTACTGTTGAGCAGTATCCTGGCAGGTAAAGAGAGGAGTCCATGCCAGAGCAGGTTTGAAGCCCGGAAGCATGACCCTGTGGGGGATCCACGTTGTAGCAGTCTCTTCCTGAAAGACTACACCTCATGTAAGGCACCAACACCAGAGCAGTTCATGGAGGTAATTCTCCCCTGGTAATGACCCCATGTTGGAGCAGGGGAAGAGTGTGAGGAGTCAGAGGACTCCCTTAGGAGGAAGGACTGGCAGATACAACGTGTGATGAATTGATCAAAACCCCCATTCCCTTTCCCTATGCACCATTCTGATGCCCCAGGTTTACAGCTGCAGCATCTCTGAGCACAGTTTGCACACAGGCAGCAAACTCCCTGGGGGGTTGGAGAAGAGGTTGCAGAGGCAGGGATTGCAAAAGAAGGACATTACAGAACAATTAAAGCCTGCCTAATTGCAGGTTCTGGTTGCCTCCAGAACCCTGACACTTCGGATAGTACCTTATAAATTTATGAGAAAGTGTGGGGAAGGAGGTGGAAGTCACAAGATGTGTGCAGAACAGTCAAGGTGGAATGAACTGATTGCTGTGAGAGCTTTGGTGACATAAGTAGGGCTCTGTACAGCCAGGTGCCTGATAACACCTTCTCTAGTCTGGAAACTGCTAGGGTATTTAGGATGTTGAATTTTTGACACAAAAGTATTTTCTGGAATGGGCTTCTACTGACAAACCATTTGGGAAACACACATGGTATAACAGGCAAATCAGAACAGTTAATTGCACAGAGGTATAAGGTAAATTAGTTATCTTATTCTCTTCTGCCTGGAAAAAAACCCAACAACCCAAAAGCATAAAAACCTTTCATGACTTTGCCACCATGTTCTTTAGAAGCTCTCATTTGAGCTATGAAATAGGGCATAGGAATTTATGAAGGTTTATTTGGGATATGTCCATTCCTCAGGGGTATTACTGTAGTTTTTCTTTCTGGAGTCCTGAATGGCCAAATGTGGTCACCTGCAAAAGTCAGACATCATACTTGTGGTTCTCATTTACAGGTTACACTGTGTGGCAATCCCAGCCTTCAAAAGCAGCATCCAACACTACCTGAGGAAGCCTGATGGGGACACCCTGACACCAGCAGGCCACAAATGTGGCCATCTGATATAACTGAATGTTAGAATTAATTTCTAAGGGAAAAAGTTAAGCAACCCAACTAACAGTATCCCACGAGTCATATGCAGTATGATGTGTATCTTTTTTAAAAAAATCAGAAACTAAATGTTATATGAAGAGAATGTAAGATTTTTAGACCAGCTTAAAAGGTCTCCACCTTTATTATACCAGTATTAAAGGAACATACTTTTGAATATTTTGTCTCTCTAAAAAAAAATCATTTGAGCATTTTGCAAGGTTTAAAAATCCAGTTAGCTTTGACTTTCCGTTATTCTCTTAGCTTCCTCACCCCAGTTAAGCTGTTGACTGAAGTACACAAAAGACAGGATAGGAAAGGATCAAATATTAAAATTTCATTATTTTATATCAAATACAACAGTAGCGTAAAGAAGCTTTAAAAAATATTGTTCAGTATAAAATTAAAGCTCTTGCTTACTTTACTACGTTATATAGTCAACAGAGACCAAAGTTCTAAGTTGCAGGATCTATTAAGAGTCCCACAAAACACCGTATCATAAAAACATACATGGCCTATAGGTTAAATCAGTCATTTCAATTCCATTCATAGCTATATTTCACCAAAGCATCCCACTCATATCAAATGGGCAGAAATCCCAAAACACTGCGGAACAGTGGGGCTATCTTACTTTGAAAAACTTAACTAAACATTGAATAAACAATCAAGCAGATGTTCTTTTTTATTCCACAGTATTTTACTGGTCTAAAGCTGCACAGGGCTAGAAATTGGCTGATTAAGACAGCTGTGAGTGCCTCCAGCAAGCAGGGGAATCTTAACAGATGCAGAATAATCCATCTGACCTCCTCATTACAAGGGATGCATGGATAATACTGCAAGCGTATCAGGGAATGCAAGCACCAAATTCAGGCTTTCTCTAGCTGATGAAAAATCTTTTGCAGAAGCTGCCAGCTGGCATGAGCTATACGAATCAGAATCTAAAATGTCCTAAACAACAGTGCAGGTCTGCCATCAGAACTAGAGAACCACAGTGGACTCCCTAAAGGCCTACTTGGGGGATTTCTTTCCGTCCTAATTAAATGTTTTCCAAATACAAAACCAAAACTTTCAGCGTTTCAATCCTTTTTATTTTCCCCATATGCAGCAATTTGTTTGTACACTTATCCCACATTTGGCCAATTGTGAAATTTTCGGCTGTGAATGGGATGGCAGCTCTGGCTAAAGAGACGAAAAACTGCACTAACCCTGTAGGACAGAAAGTACATGGACGTTATAGAGGAAACAGTGATGTCTTATCACCTAACCCACATTAATACAAGCCATTATGCAGCAAAATGTTTCTGCCCAGTGTCAAGAGGAGTGTATTCTCCCACCCTGTTGAACAGTTAGACATATGAAGATGTTACAGGTGGTAGGCAAGCATCTGTCCTGATGCCTTACCTACTCCTTCTCCCAGCTCAACCTCTCTTTTCCTTTCTGTGCACGTAGCAGCATTTGTCAGCATGTCAAGATAAAGTGTACAGAAGAAAAGGGCTGCAGAAGCAAGTTTGATCTGTTCTTTCAACAGAGAAAAAGGAAATTTAAGGAACAAAATTACAGGAGGGAAGTTTCCACAGTTAAAGCTTCAACAGTTAAAAGCTGTATGTTTATACGCTGACATTTGGAGGGTTCCGTCTGTTACAGAACTTAGTAAGGCTTTTTGGTCTTGGCTAACAGACCTGGTTTATGTTAAAATCAGATCTACAGTTTCTTATTAGCAGGTAAGCTGAAAGATCAAGTCTTGCGTATTTACTAGGTGGAGTTGCTTTTCAGAATTAGCTATATTCTTTAAATGAAACTAAATTATAGCACCACAAAAATGGACACGTACAGATTGCATGCGCAATTGTTCACTGTGTGGTGTGTAAGCCCCATTTCTCACGCACCACAAGAGAGAAGCCAATTCCAGAGCTCCCAGCTGGATCTCCACTCCCCGAGGTGACCTTGTTAGCAGCCTCCCTGCCGACTCAGGCCCATATTCCACACTCCCCAGCCCCTCTCTCTCTGATAAATACCAGGTATCCTAATGAAACACCGATTGCCCATCAGCAGGGAATGTGAAGTATTGCTTGTCTTCATTTTATGCTTTAAACACGTCGTTCGTTTTGTTGCTTTCTTTCTCCTTCCCAGTCATTACCTGCTGTCAGGTCATCCTGTCTCAGTTCTTCCCTGATGCTTTATGTTTCATTGCTTTTCTCTCACCCTCTCTCTGCGCTCTGCTAAACACCTTAGCTGCAACTAGCTAGAGGAGATGCTGTCCCTCCTTTTCTAGCTCAAAAACCATTATGCCAAACCCTTTTCAGTTTCACTGGGTGCATTGAGATTAACAACCATTCGTTGTCTCCATGCCTGTTTTTTACTCTAACACCGATTTAACGAAAAAATTTGTTGGTTTTTTGTTTTTGTTTTTGTTTTTGTTTTTACTGGAAGATAAAAACTACAGCAAATTACATAAATTTGAGGTATATCAAATCCATTTTACTCCATTAACTGCAAGATATATTTTCATACAATTTCACATCACTGGAAAATGCTGTGTAAACGTGCCTTAATATCTACATTGTTCTCAGGCTGAAATATCTAGAAAATCAGGGATGAACATGACAAACATGGGAACCGTTTTGAGAGGATAGGACATAGGTGTTGCATATATACATGGAGAGGCAAAGAATGAGGAAACAGATTGTTTATTAATTTTTTCTTTGTAATATGCTTCTACCTTAACCTTCTCTTGGTATGACATTACACTCAAAGCAGGACATGCAGCAGGCTCAGTTTCTCTGCAATTGTAGCTGATCTCCTGTTTGATGACTCAACTCAGTTGCCAGTTTCAGTGATATTTACATTCCAAAAGAGAAGACTCTTAATGTATGTCATGTCCATAAACTGGAAATATTTATGGTGATGCTACACCCTGTACTTCCTGATGCTTATAAACTTGTCTGGGAAAGCCATATTAACTCCAGCTGTGCCTTTCCGGTGGAGCAAGAAAGGGATTTTTTTGGCATAGTTTATATGTCGGTAGGGAGTTCCCAGTGGCTTAGATATCCAGTCTTGACCTTAATAGTTTCTTGACCTAATTTTATAGGTTTAAGTGGTTAAAAAGTATAAGCCATATGGGTTCTTTTCAGTTTTGCAATAAAATGCGGTTAAAGTAAGGAATTAATCCTGACGGCAATCATACAGGTTTGTGTGACTCAGGAATTAATGTGATTGATAGGCCTTTAATTGGACTGAAATGATCTTTTCTTACTGGAGTATGAGTTCAATGCACAGCATCTGTAGTGTATCAAGTTGGTGAATAAATAAGTTTGTAGCATTTCTCAATGACATGCTGACAGGATGCAGCATGAGATAGTCTGCTGTGTGAGGAATTGATAAGGAAAAATCATGCCTATTCAAGCAATCATGAACAATTGCTTCTGCAATCACAGTCAAAGGAAGAACCTAGGGGGTATTAACGTAAAGTTATATTTAATTCACCTCATATTTTACCAGGACATGAAAGTGACAGTGAAACCAAGTACAGAAAAAGGACAGTGCCACTGACTACAGGCAGAGTCCTTAGGGAATGTATTGCGTGGGAGTAAATACAATGCCCAGTAGTGCAAAATCACTGTGTGATACATAAGCATATGTTTGTAGTATTTGGGATGCATTTGCACTAGAATTATGGGACAGAGATGTGTTCTTAGACCTAATCTCTCAAATCTCAGCTATGAGCTTTGCTTTATATTTCAAAGTCATCTTGGAACACATGAACAACATTTATTTTGTGTGTGCTAACCTCAGATCAGCTCCATCCATTTACACACAGTCTTGAAGCACATATTCTTAGGATATTGGATTCTCAGCATCAACTTTTGTGCTTTACAAATTCACTTCTACTCACTTGCAATGCGATGTAGACATACTTTTTAAAGCCAAGCAGAAAGTTAATGGGCACAAACAATAATCTATATATACTGTACTCAGTGAGCCTCCTTCAGTACAGGGAGGTTGTTGTACTTCTTGGAAGGCAGCTCCTATTTCCTGATACTCCAGTGCAGGTCTACCTGGAATAGGAAGAATGCAAAGCATCAGTTCCTTCATATCTTCTTTTTTAATTCAGAATTGCATGAACATTTTTCAGTAGAAAGTCCATTTTGAGTAATTTTTAACTTACTGTTATGGTTATTCTTCATTTGTCTTAATTAAATAGTATTTTTCCTGTACTGGATGACTGTAATTTTTACTAGCAGAGAAAGGACACTGGAAAGGTTCAAAGATGGACACATGGACATCTGGACCAAGTTCTTAATGGCATGGATATTCCCAAAAAATCCTGTCTTACAAATACTGAGGATTAAAATTTGCTTGTACTGGGTTTTTTTTTTTCCTGAATTTGTTTAAGGAAAATGTTTGCAAATGTTATCCAAGTGACTCAGACTCACTTATTCAAATAAAGGTTTGCAAATACTTCCTGCTCTCACTTGCCCTACGCAATTTATTAGGGGAAGCATTCTGACTAATTGCCTGCAAACAGAAAAACTAAGTATTTCTGAGGTACATTCTTTGATGTTTTTGTATATTCTGCAGAGTAAAACAGGGGTATAAGTTTACATAGTCATATTTGCCATGAAATCTCTCGTTCGTAATTCCTCAAGGGAGAGTATGGCTTTGTATTCTTATTTTTGTAAAGAAGTCTCCTATACTATTTAAGTAAAAATAATTAGACTCAGAGGAATGTTCAAATAGATGTTATGGTAGTAAACACGCTCATTAAACTTTCCAAAGCAGTGAGCAGGCGTTACCAACAAAGTGATCTTCGTGAAGAGGGATAGTTACTGACTCCATAGGTACCCTGCTGGAAAAAAATTAAAGCTCCAAGTTTGAATGACAAGTTCTGTTAAAGTCACAGAAATCAGAAGAGTACAATTATTTGCCTTTTGAATTTCATTTTATTGTATCTTCTCGTGTACATGTGTCTATTTACCAAAATCCATTCAGAAGTGAGTAATAGTGGGAACATTCTAGTAGCAAATATGGTTATCTAACTTCCTTTAGGTTACTCTATCTAATCTTCCTCTATTATTCCTGGTTTTGCTCATTGTTATTGTGTAAGTTATAGAACTGACAGAATTATATAAATTATAGAAACAGATCCTGACTATCATGTTTAAATGAAGTAGCTCTTTACACTGCAGTTTCACAACCAGTTTAATATTACATAAACCAGCTCAACCATCAGTCATCCCACCACCCCCTCATTCCTGGGTGATTATTCCTCCACCCATAACAGCAGACACATGAAGTCATACAGCACTGCAATGAACTACCTCGGGGAAGTCATCTGAGATAATTAACCTGGGGGAAAAATAAAGACAAGAGAAAAAAAAAAAACAAAAAAAAAACATTTAAACCTTCCTCTACCAACTAGGGTTGAAGAAACTTCTTCAGCTGCTTGGCGGTGATGTTTTTTCATTTTTATTTTTACAACACAAGGGACAATATTTGGGGCAAGAAAATACTGCCAAGAATTTCATGTAGTAGTGCCACCTTATGCAGACTTAAACTAACATAAAATGATGACATCATCATTCAGTTGATTCTGTGCACTCCAAAGAGCTGTTAACTAAAATGACTGCAATGCTACTCAAAGCAAAATAAAAATAACCTGACTTAAAGTAAACCAATGAAATCTGAAGTAAAAAGAGTGCATCACATAGTCTGCTTGCCATAACAAAATGGTAAAATGCAATGTCATCATGTATATCTATGGTTTGAAAAAGAAGCAGGAAATCTGTGAAAATTGCATACATACATATATATATATATATATGAAAGTGAATTAACAGTGTGATTTTGCAATGCAGCTTCTGTTTCCTGCGTAAGTAAGAAAATAGAGACAGGAATCTTCCATCATAGAAGTTATCCTTTGCACTGGGATTTTTTCATGAAGTAAAGGTGAATTTCACAGTGGGATAAAGCTCTTAAAGTGAGATATTGACAAATACAGGCACCTGCATGCAGAGTTCTGAGCACTTCAGCTGGGAGACACTGTAATTCTGTATGTCCCCAGTTTGTTTCTTCACGTTTGCCAAACTTGGCAGTTTGAACATCCCACTCATGCCCTCTGAGCAGCATGAGCAGCTGGTTTGTACCAAAGCCAGGTCAAGACCTGCAAGCTAAACATTCTTTAGCACACTTGGCTCTGATAAGGTTGATTTGCCTTTAAAGTGCAGCTACTGCTTTTCTTTATAGGGGAGGAGATGACGTTAGCTCTTTTATTCTACTCTGTATTAGCTCACAGGAAACAGGGAAATATCCTGAACTGGCAGAATGATATACCACTTCATCACAGGCTATTTTGTGCGACATATCTTTCACTTCTCAGTTTGAAACTCTGCTACTGAACAGAGAAATGCAAGTGGCATGAAATTTCTGACCTATAAAGCAGCAGTGAGCATGTTTGAGTAGCCAAATGTTTAGGGTATTAACCTGGAAAGAGAGAAACTCTGTGCAAACCCCAAAATTGTCTCCTGGTTTTGCTTTTCTTATATACTTCAGCAGTTACTGGGTAAAATATAGATGTGGTGCAGAGGAGCAGATGCTCCCTCCATCTTAACCTCTACAGTGTAAAATCATACTGTATCTTAGTCTGTCACCTCTAGTTTTCATAAGTTTTTCTTCTGCTCCATAATTCGTGCTAGATAGTTCCAGGGTCATTTGGCATACTGAGTTTGATGAGATAATTTTCAGACAAGTAATTTTCATTGTTCTTTATAGGGGAATTTATGATATTGGTTTGGGTGTTTGGTTCCGTTTGGGGAATCAGACCACTAAAAAGTCAGCACTGAGACAATCTGTCTATCTGGAAAGGGTCTGTCCTTATTCTTGCCAATTTCTGTAAATTATTTATGCTGTACAATCGGGAGCTCAAACTGCAGGACCATAATAATCAATAATAACATTTACTAAATTATTAATAACAATAATCACTATTATTATGGACATAATAATAATGGTAGCAATGGATTCACAATTTAAAAGCCAAATTTTTATTATAGAATAAAATTATGGGGGAGGAGGAAAAAAGATTTATTTAAAAACTTCTGCCTTTCAAGCAGATAACTTCTTCAACAGAAAATATTTGTTGATCACTTGACATATAAAATCAACTTTTTTTTTTCAAGTTCATTCTTACAAAAGTTCTATTATAGAATTTTTTTTTTTTGAGGCAAATTTGCTCCCTCAATATTTATTATGATTAATTCTGTGAAATTTATTCTTCACAGGGACACATTAAGGTTGAAAATTTATTGGAGGCAGAGATGTTAACATCTCATTGCCAAAGCTCTATGTTATCCCAATTTTCCAGGGATTTTGTCAGTAATTAGTATATTTCTGTGTCAATAAATCATTTTTATTTTCATTCTGAAACATAATTTCAGCCCACAGAGAAACTGTAATAAATACTCATTATGCACATGATATATTACTAGTGAAGATGATAAATTGCTAATGAAAAAAATATATTATGAAAACCTTGATGAAATATAGGTAATAAATATTACACTTAGAATACAATTTTCAGGTGCTCAAACAGTATTATTAGATTTCACATGCCCTTCATACACACAGAGCTCATCTCCTACAATTCCATAGGTTTCCTTCTTCTCCACCAGAGAGAAGAAGGACCAAATCCAGTGGGACTTCAAACACTGATATCTGGAGCAGACATTTCAAGCTGTGAATTAGTCAAGGAGGAAGGACATCCAACATGATTTTATACAACAGCACATTGTCCCACATGATGCCAGGCCTGAAATAAAAAAGATTGTCCAGGGAATGTTTGGCAAAATCAGTCCTAGGAGAAAATGTGAAGAATCAAAATTATGAATGGAGGTCAGTGTGCTCGTCAGGGAGCTGCAAGAGAGTCGAGTTGCTAATGAGTTGTGACAAAACTACCAGCAGAGCAGAGGCCTCACGAGCATGGGAGCTGCTCCTGTAGCTCTTGAGCAAGATGGGCAGGGCAGGATCGAGCAGGAATCACAACAGCAGGATAGCTAGGCAGGAATATGGAGACAGCGATGAGCTGTCAGCCCATGGGTGGTGGTCAGGGTCAGGAATGGGGAGGTAGGAGGTCCAGTGCCTTGAAATTCTGAATCAACACAAAGGATGTTTTCTAGTTAGAGCAAAATAAAAATACACAAGTACTAATATTACCATTTTTTCTCTTTATTTTTTTGTTATTATAAAATCTCAATGCAGGACATTTTTGTAACATACTATATTGTTTTTAAACAAAGCCAAATAATTATTTTCTTCCAATCCAATATCATGAATCACCGGTTTTCCTTCTTTTAATATCCAACATATATTGTTTAGAATTAAAATGCTCTTATTTCACTCTTTCTGTTATCTTCCAGATATAGAATTCAGTTTATTAACTAGGGATTCATTAGGCCATGTGGTGAATAATGGCTTCACATTAGGTAGGACTCAGTCAAATAATTAAACAGTTGCTGTATTTTAAATGCACTTTTCAGTCCAAATGAGACAGGTGAAGATAATGCTTACTTAAACATTCTCTTACTTAAGTGCACTTAACAAAGATGCATAAGATGGGTATCCTGATTTATAGATGGAACTCATATCCAAATAGTTATGTGCCCAATGTCATTATCTTTTAATCAAACACAACATTGTGCCAAATAATAAAGCAGTGCTCAGATCTCACATTAAGGAAGAGCTCCTTTTCTTTTTCAGAGTAATAATAGGGGTTTATCAGCTGCAATTTACACTTTAATAGTTTCTGACAAAACTGTTGTGCTCGAATAAAAGCCTAGCAAAACCATCTTAAAATTTGCAATCCAAATTAAGTTTGCCTCTTCAATTTTCCTATTAATGCAGAAAAGTCTAGCTGCGTTAACTATAGGTTGTCACATTCTGTCTCATTTCTACCTGAGTCCTAAGATAACAAACAATTTGCACTATATCCAATATGTATTGTTGAAAATTCCCTTGTTCTTGGCTCTGAAGTGCTTTGAGATGAAATAATAACAGAAAGTTCACTTTCCATTATCTGCTTTTATATTACAATAAAAAGGTTTAATTTTTTTTATTCTTATTTTCAGATATTTGATGATTCACAAAAAGAACCCCAAACAGATAATTTGGCAATTTAAAATACTCTTTGCAATTTTAAGAGGAGTTTAACTGTTGGGGAAATACTGTGGTGTGGACATGTCTAGTAATTCCTTACATTATAACAGAGCATATGTTCTTTTAAAATTTATATGCAAGAAATTTTAGCTCTAATATACCAATATACGTATGTCTATACTTCTGAAAGGAAGATCAGTGCCTTTAGCCTTATTGTAGCTTATTTTTAAAGTCAAGACCAAATTGAGTAGGCTAAACAAAAAAAGTGTCAATAAATTATAAGCTTTAAAATTAACAGAAAATTATCAGCCAGACATTCAGCTGCTGTTTTACCTTACTTTTATCAGTACTATTAGTACTATTTACTACTATTCTTAGTATTAATACTTGTTCTACTGAAATAAAAAAAAAAAAGAAGGAAAAATAAGCTACTTAGCTGTTCTATATAACCAAAATAACATGAATGCAAACTATTTAATACTTCCATCAATTGACCTCAAATAACAGTTTTTCAAATAACTTCAAATTTTCTTTTTCTCCAGATATGGATCCTCTCTGTCCAGAATACATGTATATGCTAATCCTTTAGCCATGGCAACAGCAGGTCCCATGAAGCTGGAGGCATCTGTTAGCCTTCTGTATGTGACTGAGACTCTCTGCTGCACTGACTGAATGAATGCAGACTGCTGCTGTGGGGAAATCTGAAACACAATTAACATTTTTCTACTGAATTTTCCATCTTACGCAGGTGGAAATATATACATTTAAATATATGTATTTGCAACTATAAAAAGAGTTTGATCCTCAAAGACATTACCTTACAGAAGTTGGTTTTTTTCACTATTATTTTCTTTTCTCAGCTTTCTAGAGCTCTATTGGCCAAGATACAGAAGCTAAAGATTACATCTAAAAGCAACTCAAATAATTTACGTCTTTATGAATTAAATCCTCTTGTAAACAGCCTCTTGCTAAAAAGCAGCAACACAGTCCAAGCTTTGAAAGAAAGCAACTAAGATGAATGTATTTAGGACAGAAGAACATTTACACTTATTTGTATTTATTATTTTTATTTGCATTATCGCTTCCATTTGCTTGAAAGTCCTTGCTCCTTTCATACTTCATTAACATAAATCCCTTTCAGACATCAAAGTGGTTGCTGTACTCACAGAGGATAGGTGATAGCTTTGTCATTTCAGGGCAGCCATGGCGTATAAGAAGGAAGGAGTTCAGTAGTTAAGCCACACACTGACAGATTTGGACAACATTCCTCTGTGAATGTCATTTAATAGAGTATGAAGAGCTATGTTCTTTCATACTACAAAGCTTGGATCAGCAAAAGACTGTCCTCTTTCTTTTTTCCACTACAAAAAAAACCAACCAACCAACCAAACAAACAAAAAAACACCAAAAAAAACCCCCATACAAACCTACTTTTTGCCCTTCCAAAGAATGTATTTTCTTGGTATTAAGGACTAAGGTTTCAATTCAGTAAGTATGGGAAGAATTACAGAATCACAGAATACTCCGGGTTGGAAGAAACTCACAGGGATCATGGAGTTGAACCAGAAGCTTCTACTGACCAGGCAATGCCTTTTCTACATAATCTCTGTAACAACCAATGTTCAGGAGCTTTAGCCCTCATGCATTCATTTCCCTCTAAAATAAATCAAGAATAGGATTCTCTGTGGATGGCAAGAGTGTTAGTGGCCTGCACAAGTAGCCAGGAAATGCTGGAAAGTGGTTTGACTTCAACTCTCTAGAGACACCCAGGAAGAAAACATTTAGCAAACAAGTAAGTGGAAAAACTTTATGCTATGGGGATTATGAATATCACTCAATGCAATAGCTACATCCATCCCTTGGGGAATCAGCAGAACAAAGCTAAACCTTTCTTTTCAAGTACAACCAGCATCAAGTGCCTGGAACATTTATATCAAGAGGTAGCTTCCTACTGGATTCTTTGCTTACTGGAACTGGATATGTCCTTTGCCTCCAGAAATGCTCTCCCCAGACAGACAGAGAAAATTACTGTCTCTTTTGTAATAGGGAAGAGAAAGACAGCACCTTTCTGCACCCTTCATCACCCAACAGAAGGAAACTAAGTTCTTTGGAATACTGATAAGACACTTAACTGTGTATATATGTCCTATATTTTGAGTTTAGCTTAGAACTGCTTGTATTTCTCATTAAAAATGAACATTAAAGAGAAGCTTAAATACAAAAGATGAAGGCTATTTATAAAATTTGTGGATATGTTATATGCATTCTGACCACACCAATGACTACACTACTAAAGGAATTTGGGCTGGAAATACCTAGCTTCTGGACCTTGATTTGTCTTAAGAGTAATAAGAAGGACACCAAGTTCAATGCAGATCTCACTGGCCCAAAAATCCGTACATATGGGGACATAAATGTGGGCACCTCAAGATTTTAAAAAGGAGCAGTAAGGCTCCTGCAGGGTTTGGATGTCACCAGAATTAAGTATTATCCATCATAAAATTTTCAGAATCATAATTTTTGGCATTTAGTGCCTAATTTTTGCCTTCTGTATGAGATAACCCTTCTATATATTATTTCTGTTTGATCCATGATCTTTGAATAAATTTCATATAGAGTTTTATAGAAGTGTATGGATTTTCACCATGAAGTTGTAGTAGACCAGATCTCAATGAATCCTGTTTATCATTCCTTCTGCATTGATACTGTCCTTGGCAAATGGCCTCAGTCAGTGATGCAGAAAAGTCCACGTTAGTATTCAACTAATGTGCAGTTGAGATCCCTAAGGACTCATGCTATTATATAATTAATTGAGATCACCTAAAGGAAAGGAACAAGATTATTGCAAAAACCTCAGTATTCTCTTAGTCTTATAATGCTTGTACTCTGAAGACAGAATTCCCCCTTAAATACTCTGAAATGCCTAATGAAACCCGTAGTTGCAATTTTGATGATATTTGCAATTGAGAAGCCTCTAGCTATTCTAATTGTTTCACCTTCTTGGAAAAGGCATAAAGGCCAAAAAAAAAAAGGTCAAAATGAAATTAAGAGATAAGCAAAAATTAGAGATGAAGATGCTACATTTAGCTCAGTCAGAATTACAGAGTATTTTCAGGTCAGGGTTAATAACCAGTGTCTGAGCTCTACACCCAGAAACTGCTGCCAATAATAGATTAGGTTTACTGGCATATTTTAATAGATTGGGGCAGCAAGAATTCCTGGTAATATTTATCTCAAACATCAGCATTTCTCTATTTCTAATTAATCTAAAGCTAACTTGATATATTGTCATAGGTTTAATGAAATTTGATGCCATCTACTGAGCACCATCAATGGCAACTTTACTGGGGAGAGAAGAAGAAAAAAACTACAGTTAGTTGGAAAGTTAAGACAGGTGTGGCCAGTTAGAACATCTGAAACAAATAAATTTAAAATCAGAAGAAGTGTGGTAGCAAATTTAATTATTTCTATAAACAAGCAACAGAATAGTAATGAGAGCTCACCTGTGCACAAACACTGCATTTGATCCTTGGGCTGGGAACGGTTTCTGTTTTCAGTCCTGCAGTGGTATCCTACATTAAACTTTGATTCCAGTGTTAGTCAGAGTCAGAAAGTTACTCAATATAAATGACCATACAAGCACATTACATAATATACCTTGCAGTTCAAAGACAAAGAAGAAGGAAGAACATACAAAAGCATGGAAGAAATTCCTCCCATCTAAGACATCAAAAGGAAGAAAGGTCTGGGATAGCTGTAAAATATTTGAATAGCACTGTTGCAGTAAACCTGCAGGTATGAGAAAACTGTTTAAAGCATATTACAAGATGGCTTGTTTGTAATCCTTTTGCTACCTCGTGGTTCTTCTTCCCAGTGACCTCCACGGCAGGTATTGTCCCGTGTAGGAATGTCCCTGAGAAGATACCTTGAGTGTTCTTATTGGCCCCCTTTGACCCCTTCCTATTGGTTGTTAACCCCTTCCTGTTACCTGTTATTGGTTACCCCTGTGAACCCTAGCCCTATAAATGTACCTCCCCAGCAATAAACGCTCTCTTTCCTCCTCTCCGTGTCCGGGGTGCTGTGTCTGTGCCTGCCATGGGACCACGTGGCAGGAGGGGAGGGGGAGCAGCTTTCCCCTCCAGGCTCGGGGCCGAAAGGAACCCCTGAGCTCTGGAGTGTTCCCCCTCCCCATCCACTCAGCCGGCGGAAATGGGTTCCTTCAAACGGAAACAGAACTAGAACTGGGTCGCCCCAACGCCAAGCGGGGGTAAGAGACCCGACATAGCACTTCCTTCTACAAATGAAGACCTTTCCTTATAAAAACACTTCTGCAAATGCAGTATGAAAAAATTGAACTCTGAAAATTCAGATATAATGGAAGTACACAACATATGACATAAAATTGCTGCACAACAAAAAATAAATCCTTGACATCTTCTGCATTTTGAATATTTTAACGTTTTCCTGATTAGCATATTTAATTTATTCAGTTTTACACAATTCATCATACATATTCATAAATACTTTCTTTGGTTTTAACAGTAAATAAAATTAATACTGTTTCCTTAATTTAATCTTCTTGTCTGATACAATATATCCAATTTAATTTACCTCTATAACTAATGCTTAGAAGGGAATTTTTTTATTGAGTTACACCTTTCAACACTTGTCTTGCAGGTAATGGAATATATAAAAATTAAAATGGTATATCATCACCAGATATCCAAAGAAGCACAGACCTTAAGTATTAAAAGTGAAACAGTTAACTTGCAGATAAATCTTGAAATCTTCTCATCTAAAAAATTATTTTTAAATGTATAGTGAACTGTTAGGGATAAGAACTAAAAATTACCATATATTAGATTCTTTCTCATCTTTAAGATAAATACAGATTTATTTTAGTTAGACATAAAAATAAATTCTAGTACTCAGATTTATTATTTTAAATCATAGAAAGGGTAACTATAATAATGCATGAGGAAGTGCCTTTTTTCACCTTCATTGCCCAGGGAAAATGTGAATATATTTCCCTCACTTAAATAAAATACATGGTTGAACTGAGATTAAAATTAGAAATGTATTTCTGAACACATGAATATGACGGTACTGACTGCATTTAATAGCTGATGACTATAACTGTCGTGCTTGAATTGGCCTTCCATTCTCTAAAATAGACTTCTTTATGTATCACACTACATTGCTGAATACTGTTAATCTTCAACATATTTAACATATTAGGCAAAAAAAAAAAATAATTCCTGTGGGGTTTACTTCAAGAAAGTATGTTTGAGACAGTCAGTTTGGTCAGACTTTTTTTTGGCCAATTTTGGAAAAAAAACCCCCACAAACAAACCAACCCACCACAAAACAAAACAGAAATTTTGTGGAAATTTAAAATGCTTCCTGTCATGGGAGTTACACTGTAAGACTTAGGCTAGAGCCTTTCATTTATAAACATTTAAGAAGGAGATAATTTAAATTCTCTTGTTTGATGGGCTTTTTGTTGTTATTGGGTTTGGGTCTCTTTTTGTTAGGTGTCCATGTGTTGTCCTCCACCTCACCAGTGAATGGTATATAATGTATAATGTATTTTGCTGTATAATGGACTTTGCTAGGAGTCTACAAACTACCTTTTGTTATTGCTAGGCTGTATGTGACAACAATACACTCAATATAATTTCTTTACTCTTAGAATAATTTTGAACTTAAAGGATTTCCGTTATCCTCTGTGGCTCTAATTAACTTACTACAGTTTTCGAAAGGAATGCATATTCAGCCCATACAGCAAGAAGAGTCAGGAGCGAAGTTTGCACATACGGTCAACAACTCGTAGCGACCAAATCTTTGGAGTTTCTGAAATATGTAATTAAGCTTGTTCTCAGAAATTAGGAACATCAGAGAAGTCAAGCCACTACTGGGAAAAGAAATCTGAAATATTATTTGATAATTATGTAGCTGCCATGTACTATTAACACTTTCTCAAAAAAAAAACCCCAAACCATTTTTTCTTAAGTAGATACTGTTGGTGTCTTTTGTATCTTTTCCTCTGTCACCCAAAGGTTTGTTCATTTTGGCATTTCTGTGGATTGAGAGTTTTACAGACCATGAAAGCAAAAGAAAAACTCATGCAACATCTACAAATGGAAAGCTTTATTGTGAGCAAAGAAGATGGCTTCATTTTTCCTTGAATACCAAACTGAGTATTTCAGATATAGTAGGAAATCTATAGATTTATTTTGAAGACTTTAGGGAAAGAAGAGGAAATTTAACAGAAATGAAGTGGAGGGGAGATTTCACATGCTAGTTCACCTGGAGAGATTAATTCCTCACTTTTCAAGAGGTATTACTGAAAAAAAGAAATCAAAACAGTAGAATGATGGGTGTTTTTTAAATTTCTATTTTTATTATCAGTAAGGCAAAGAAATTCTCAGCACATACTTAACAGATGTTATTGAAACTACATTAAAAAAACCCAAGTCATTGAATTATGACAAATATTTCTTCTACCGTACTCAGAATTACTACACAGTTAATAGTGTTGGCATGTTCATAGCTACAATCTGACACCACACTTTTTCTGTACCCTCAGAAGGTTACTCAATCTCATCACATAGGGGCTCGAACTACAGTAATACTACTGAAATACTATTGCTACATAACTGAAGATTCTGCAGCACCAGCAAAATTATCTTACCACAAAACCCCATGAACACCCGCTAGTAGAAATAATGGAATACTAGAGGAAAATAAGGGAGGGATGGGAAATGTCAGTAAATTTAAAATTCTTGTGAGTAAATCCAAAATTAAGAAACAGTTTCATTATCAGAATATATAATTTCGACTCCTAAAATACCTGGAGAAAGTTAGCACTAAAACAGTACCAGTCATCTGAAAAACATACATTTCCATTCATCTTCTTAACGTTTCCGTTAGGAGGCCTGGGTGTTGGAAACAAAAGATAAAGTCATCTGTCCTTCTCTAATTCAGGTCTAGTGAAAGAAGTTTCCTATCTACATTGAATCAAAAAGGCACAGCTGTGGAATTAGAGCTTTTCCCATAAACCTAAATGCGTACAACGCATATGAGAATTTTTTTGGAATATGACACACATGAAAAACATTCAGTTGTGAAAGCCAATAAATTGGTATTAATTATTCAATCAGTTTTTTTGATTCCTGATACTGGAACTGTAACTCATCAAGAGTAATAACACTAAATTTTTATTAAAAAAAGGAAAAAAAAAGTAATTAAACTCTTCAGTTGATTTGTAATGATTTAGTTACTCCACAACTTCCACAGTTTTCCTCAGTTTTGCCTCACAAACAGGGAAATATGAGTGAACCCAGAACTGATCTGAGCTACAACACTGGGGCTCAGGGGCCCAATATCTATTAGATGGGACTTAAGGCACATCTGCTGCCTCCTCTTTGCAACAATCCAAGGACAGTACATTTCATACCGGGAGAGAGATTTGCTATGAGTGGTGTAGCTCAGGAGGATCTGAGAAATACACATTGCAAGAAATCAAGAGAAGAGAGAGTGAAAGCACATCATTTATAAAACAGCTTGACTGGGCAAGTAAGTCTGATTACCTGCACTGTGCAGTTATTGTCGTGATGGCTCCACAGGGAGCACGTTCATTTGTCACTTCCACCTACCATATCTCAAGACATACAAGTATTACATGAATGCATCCCTCAGCAGCTGGCTTGCAGCCCACTATCTGGCACATCTCAAACCCTTAAAAAAATGCTCAGGACTATGCGCACTATTCTCCATCACCGTATTTCTAACCTCTTTCAAAGTGTCTGCACACTAGCTTTAACTCACTGGCTTCGCATTTTCCCAGGTTATTCTCCATTACAGGTATTTGCGTTTGAGATAGGTGAGAGTGCTCCTCCCAGGGCTCCAGGGTCTGCGGGACCCTGCCAGGGCCAGGGTGCTGCCAGAGGGACATGACCCGGAGCGGGTCAGGGTGGCATAACGAGAGGGAGAGGTGGAGCGGGGTAGGGTGGTGTAGGCAGAGCGGGACAAGGTGTTGTAGGAGGAGCGGGACAAGGAGCTGTATGGAGGGCGTGTGAGGGTGCCATAGGCGGTGCGGGATGAGGAGTAGCCTGAGCGCCCCTCGGGGCTCCACAGTGATCGGGAGGTGGGACCCCATGTGGAGAGGGAGCCCGAGCGAGTGGTGGTGTCACAAGAGGGCCCCCACTGAGAACCACACAATGAGCGAGACCCCTGCGTGCCCACAAATCGGGAGATGGAACGAGAGGTAGGGGCGCAGAGGGAGTGGGCCGTGACAGCTGACAGGGGGCGCGGGGATGGAGGGCACGGGAGGCAGGCTGCTGCCGATGACTCCAAGGGTTGAGCTGCAGGAGAGCTGGCAGGGCGGGCCCCCAGAGAGGCAGAGGTGGGGGAGCACAGTGAGTGGGCTGCAGGGGGCCCTACTGGGCGGGAGGCCGGAGAGCACAGTGAGTGGGCTGCTGGGGGTCCCACGGGACGGGGGGCTGGGGAGCTCCGCATCTGCAGCCCTGTTGGGGTGGTGCTACGGTCAGCAGTGCGGGGCACTGGGGAAGCCACTGGGCAGGGGCTTGGGGAGCACATACCGTGGCCTACCGGGGCACTCAGGGGTTGGGAGGCCAGGGCGGCCATTGAGCCACATGGAGGCTGGGTGGTGGGAGGTGTGGAGCCACAGACGACATGGGAGATGGAGGCACCAGGAACTGAAAGGGGAGTCGCAGATGGCATGGGACTGCCAATGGTGTGGACTACTGGAGAGCACATAGAGTAGGACGGTGGAGCAGACATATGGGTAGGGACTGCCTGGGTTGCCACAGCGGGACTGGGGCCAGCCATGAAGTGGGTCAGCAACGCACTCACCGCATTATTCGCGGGGACAGAGACAGAATAGGACATTGGCCCCCCTCCAGCTCCAGGCAAGTGCGTGGGAGCAGGACCTGTCTCAAACACCACGTGAGGCATAGGAGTGCACCCAGGGTTGGATGTTGGGGCAGGCATGGAGCCATACATGGATGAAGGCATTGAAGCACACGTAGCAGGAGGCACAGTCTCACATATGACACGGAAGCCAGGATCGCATCCCATCTCAAAACCAGAACTGATGCTTGGATTGAATCCTTGGGTGCAGATGGAGTTGCATAAGGGATGGCCCGCAGGGAGGTACACGAAGTCATACACAGGCTGGCCCCCTGCACTGCAGTTTGGGTTGCACACTGGGATACATATATATTCACACATGGAGTTGAACGCAGGGTCGGCCACAGGGACAGGCCCAGAGCCATTCATGGGGACAGACCCATTCTCACACACTGGGAGAGACCCATTCTGGCTGACAGGCAGGACACCATTCTGGCCTGCAGAGCAACACACTTCAGCCTTGGCACATCCCTTGCAGTAGGCAAACTTATGGCATCCAAAGTTGGCCAGGAGCCGGTGGCTGCCAAGCCTGTAAGGTGTGAACTCCACGATGGTCCGTGCCTGTTGGTTGGATGCCAGCGTTCCCAAACTGGAGCAAGAGAAGGAAAAGAATTAGGACCCTGGGTAGCTCAGAGACCCGAAGTGCTACACAATGAGCACACAAAATTGGGTTTGATTTGCAACAACATTTTTAGAGACAAAGTGTTTTGACAACCTTTTATTCTTGACTTCCTCCAAAAAACCCACATTTTTTGTTTTGAAAAGGATGGTAAAAACTTCAATCCCAAGAGAACATTTAGAATACTTCTGTAGTCAATTCTGTAATTGGAACTGGAAAACAATTTGTGATATTCTCTTGAATTCATCATGTAGTACCCTTCTGCCTCAAAGATATATTTACTGCTTCCCATTTCCAACAGTCTAAGTTTGATTGGGCAGCTTTTTGGAATTGAGCTCATTATTATTCAGTGAGAACAGTTCCTAATTGCTTCCCCTCAAAACTAGTCATACTTTTGTCAGTTCTCCTTGTCATGGAGAGCAGCAATGCATATTAATGAACAGCTACTTTTCCTAGGAAAACTAACTGGAAGTTTCCAGTTTCCTGTGATTAAAGTGTTATGAGTTCAGAATGCATATTGCTGTTTCTCACTGTCATTCTCTAATTGTTCCTATATGTGGTGCCAGTTCATGAATATTAAGAGGAATTTTATTATAAACTCAATAGGACTGTAAGGGACTCGGTTAGCACTTCTTGCAAAGACAAGAGTGAATTCCCTTTCAGACAGGAATTTGATACATCTACTTAAATTAAACCTCGAGAAAAATGAAGCAGCAGCGTATAGGCCAGCTTTAAAGGATCCATCAGTTTCAAGAGGAGTGAGGCTTTTAATGGAGTCTCAGACTAATAAGAGGCAAAAAGTCCTGTTCAGATGTTAAACAACAAAAAATGAGAACCAATGTCTTCCTCAAAACCTGCTCTGATCTTGCACACCTTAGTCACCCCCCAATATTATCCCCATTTAAATAATTGATGAACTTACTCAATGGTCATTGGCTCTTTGAATAAACCGCAGCCTTCTAATGTCATTACACAGTTCTTCATATCTTCCTGGAGAGGATTGCAAAAGGAGATCTCTGCAGTACATGGTACCTTCAATCTGGGCTGGCTCAGTAGCTAGTCAGAAAATAAACACATTTTTTGTAAACACGTGTTTTGTAACCCTTACAAAATTAACAATGAATAAATGTAAGGAATAAAATAATAATAAAAAAAGTACTATTCATACACATTTTTTTCTGATTCACTTCTATAATCTCTATAATTTAAGTCAGCTGTTATACTTTAAAAGTCACACCGATCTTGCTAAAATTAAACATACAATAAAAAAAAAGAAAAATGTGAAGTTTTTCAAGATCATTTGCCTTGTACCTAGGAGGCAACCAATAGGAATCCTTAAGTCTGATCCTTAGATCACAAATCCCATAATTAAAGTTCTTTACCTTTACAATAACAGGTGGTCTGTTGATCACGATATCCCTGCTCACCATCAGAACTTCTTCACACTCTGGGTCTGAGACTGCAACTACTTTCATAATGTTGTGATCACACAGGTAAGGTCCATATTGACTATACGATATACACAGTGGAATTTTTTTCACTGTAAAACAAATTATTATTTTTCCTGAATTTTTTATTACTATTTCCACTTTTCTTCCTCCTAAAGTTTAACTGAAAGCTATAATGGCTTAAATAAATATCAAGGTGTATCACAGCATCTTTGAAAACAAACAGGATTTTTCCTGACTTAGGGTGATACATTGTCACCTTCAACAAAAAGTTTCACCATTTTCAATTAATATATCAACAACAACAACAACAACAACAACAACAACAACAATAATAATAATAATTATTATTATTATTATTATTACTATTACTACTCAGAATTTGGAAACTTTCATTCCAGTGCAAACTTCAAGGAATAATTCAAATGTAGGTAAATTTAAGCTTAGTAAAGAAGAATTTTAATATCAATATGAAATTTTGTCTTATAATAATGTGGTTTAACTAAAAGTGTCTTTTTTTATTCCAGAAAAAAATATATTAACCATGAAAACAGGTGTTTGTGTTCTGCTACACCTTTGCACTTCCCAACATATGGTATGTCTAGGTGCTCTGAGCAACTCTTTTACACTGGCTAATATCTTCTGGCCAGAGAAAACAATGCTTTTCTGATAGACAACTGCAACTTAATCTTTATATTGAGTATGGAGACCAGAATTGAAATTTTATTGGAAACAATTTTTTAAAGAATCTATAAGCTTTGAGAAATTAAGGAAAGACTACAGTGTACCTGTCACTATACATGTATTACTGACACTGGGTTGATTTTTGAGTGATCACCCTAAAGGGAACTCAGCTGTCAGTATTTAATACTGTATACATTTCACTTCCCATCTGTATTAGGAAGTCTCCACAAATCCTAAAAACCAGAAGTCTCCTGAAAAGAGCAGGGTTTTAGACAATTTGAGCTTCTTACCTTCTCTTGGACCCAGTGTGACAGTCACACTGTCTTTCCAAAACTGATCCATTGGGCAACCACTGTAGGTTATAATCTGTGCGCACAAATTAAACTTCAGGGTTTTGTTTTCATTACGCAAATTTTCAAGCAGCCAGTGCAGTTGGACATCTTCACCATACATTGGGCAGTTAGCCATCTTTAACCTCATGTTAATACCAGAGTCACTCAAAAATGGGTTTCTCAGAGATGATAATTCTCTGTCAATATGGCAGTTGGAAGCATTGCAGTACCCTGGGTGAATTCTTCTGTAAGCCCGGTAATAGGCTTCTTTGTTTTTCACAGAACCTGTTGAAGAAGACGTGATAATGAATCTGCTGGAGGTGCAAGAAGCCTGTTATTATTCTACTCAAATAGTAAAGATAATTAAATTTATTGCTTCTTCTTCCTGGAACCTAAAATACCCAGTTGGTGTAGCACAAATCCACCAGATAACGAAACACAAGATACAGCAGTATCTGAATGCAGAGAAAATAAATGACTCATGAAAAAAAAAAAAAACAAAAAAACCCTTATTTTACTTTTAAGTAGTTAAATTTAAAGATGGTCATGTAAATCTCAAAATGTATAGTCAGTAAAACTAAAAATGTAACTCTTTATAAGAATAAGGATGAAAATTGAATCCTACCAGGTCTCTCAAAAGGCAAAATACACCATTAAAAAAAAGAAATTATCAATTGTTTTCTTTTTTGTTCCTGTTATAAAGAAAGCAAATTAAAACCATGCAAACAAACAAAAAAACACCCCCCCCCCAACCAACTAACTAAAAAAAAAAGAAAAAAAAGAAACCACCAGGGCTTGCAATTGTACAATCAGCTGTGATTCACCCTTCATTCCTCTAAGCAATTTTGCTGGTTGAAATCCTCCCTTCTGCTGGAATATGAAAATCAGTAATCCATAGCCCAAAGTAAGAACAGTAGAATATTTTAATAATATGTGAATTTAGTAAGTAGGCATATTTTCTGACAGACCCGGTACAAGAAGCAACAAGTAAGACATTAATCCTAGGTTTAGAAGAATTTGTGGGTTTTTTAGATTCTCTCTAGTCTGCTAATATTTTAAACTACTGTACAGATGAGATGAAAGCATGTACATATGAATGGTGTTATTCAGAGGGCTGGAAGGCATGTCCTTAGGGCATCTAAGGACTTTGGGTTTGTCTAGTTTGGAGAAAAGGAGGCTGAGAAAAGGTGATCTCATTGTTCTCTGCAGTTTTCTGATAAGGAGAAGTAGAAAGGGAGATGCTGAGCTCTTTATCCCAGCGTCCAGTGACAGGATGCATGGGAATGAATGGTTCAAAGCCATGCCAGGGAAGGTTTAGACTACACATTAGGAAGTATTTCTTTATTTAGAGGCTGGTCAAACACTAGAACAAACTTCCTAGAGGGATGGTTTGTGTCCCATGGTTGTCAGCACCTTAAAAAGAGGCATATGGACAATGCCCTTAAAAGTATGTTTTAACTTTTAGTCAGTCCTGAAGTGTGAGGCAGTTGGATGAGATGATCACTCCAGGTCCTTCCAACTGAAACATCCTATCCTATCCTATCGTATCCTAATCCTATCCTATCCTATCCTATCCTATCCTATCCTATCCTAATCTGCATCTTGTGCTTGGTTTGAATCTAAATATATTTCGAAGTTTAAGAATCAAGATCTTTGAACAGAAAAGAACCTTCTTCTTTCTCAAAAAAAAAAAAACAACAAAACCAATTTCAGATTGTTCTACACATTTTAACACAGCAGAAATTACATTGATACTTTTATATGATTAGCATATAAAATTCCCTCTAGCCCATTTAATATGTTTTCATCATACCTAGTTCATACTTGTAAGCTCCAGTGATATCTTCAAATTGCTCACTGCCAATACTCTTGGTGATTAGACGTTGTCCACATGGCCAAGTGTCACAGAAAAATTTTGTTCTTTTGCCATTGTTTTGGGAAAGCCAGCCAATATAGTTCGAATTTACTCGAGAAAACATATGATGACCATCATAATCCAAGTCCAGTTCCCCTTCCCTGATGCTTCGAACCCATGTAGGACCACTGCAAGCTGAACCTAAGCCATAGAACAAAAATGTTATACCCCATTGTAACCTGAGTGGAGAAACTCAACAACATAACATGAGGAAAATGATTACAATTATAGTAAACAGTTACCTCTGCCAGTTTCCAAAGGTGTTGGATCTAGACACTGCCAATCACCGCAGCACTGATTTATGTCTCTGCGAGCCATCCAAGATTCATTCCAGCAGTGGTATCTCCTGTAGGATAAAGGAATAGGATTATACAAGTAAGGACCTCTCTTGGATTATCAAGTTTAATGCCTTACAGTGGAGAAGAACCATACCAGAGATAATATTTTAATCGAGTCTTTGTATGTCTTAACACTGTTAATGATGTTAGGGGACAGGAGTGGTTTTGTTTGCTCAGACTGGAAATTTGCTTCACAGACCTGATTGTAAAATGTGCATCTTAGAGTTGATAACATGCCAACATAGTTCTTTTGTTTAAGTTGTTTCTTTTCCTAACACTTTCCTCATGATTCTTTAGAGTAAAATCATATACTTAGTTATATTTTTAATGGCTTAACAAAATATAAACCTTAGGTATTTTCTGCTAAAATCAGATCTTCATTCCCCTAGTATTTCAGTTTAACCTTATCTTTTTGACATGTGATATGGCAAAAAATTCATTAAAAGCTCTCACAGATGAGATTTGGACACAAAATTTCTCATGATCTGCTTCATACTTTTACAGCTACTACAGTTTGACGGCCTTATTTGTAAGCTGAGAATAAACAGCCAGCATGTATTCTCACAAGAAGCTTTGCCTTTTTCTTTTCTGAAAAGATACATTAAGCAGACTGCCTTTTAATAATTTCAAATTTTTGAAATGCATTATTAGAAAACTGAACAGCCTTACCTCACCAGAGAAAGAGAGAAGCCAAAGAGATACATTGATCTGCTAGATTTATACCAGTTTTTCTATCATTTTTTTTTTTAAAAAGAGCAAAAGAGCTTTATATTTTTCTTACTTACCATAGCTTGTCTTTGCCACACAGGTTTTTGCCAGTACAGTCAAAAATCTCATTAATACCAAGGGGATTCTCAATTGAGCATGGAAAACAGAAGTTCGTTACAACACGGCTTGGAATTCCCAAACACCTCATCACTGAAAGAAAAAAAATATGAATGAGTCATTATAAATCACAATTAATCAGGCAAATCTTTCACTCATTTTATAAATAATTATTGTATGCCCCACTTTGCAATTATAGGAACAGAATGGACAAGAGGCAGTATTTGGGATGCAGTGATTTTGTCTTCAAAACTTGTTTTGGGTTCTTGTAAAGTAGTCTGAAAAAGACCTAGCAGAAAGGAATGGCTTGTTCCTCTTCCAGTTTAAAAACAACAAACAAACAAACAAACAAATAAAACCCCACCACAAAATAAAAAATAAACCCAAAACCCCAAAACAAAACAAAAAACCCAAACAAACAAAAAGAGCCCAAACAAAACTAAAACCAGATCTGTTTTAAGTTCAGAAATCAATAACCTGATTCTGCATTAGAAAACACTATTTTTAACTTGTAAACAGTGTGGTACAAATCTATGGGATTTCAATTTATCTGTCTTCAATGTACAAGCTGGTTCAGTAAATAAATGGTATCATTTTGGAACTCAAATCTTTTATCTGTAATGTTTAGTCCACTATTATTCTTTGCAGTAAAAGGCGAAATAGCCTGATGCTCCTGTGTTTTGAAGGAGACATTGCTAGAGAACTCCTTCCTGTTCATAACTTGGTGTTTTTCTCATCTTTCAAACCTCACCCAAAGCACAAATTTTGCCTCCATAGTGGTAGTTGACCTTTAAAGGTCCCTTTCAACTCCAACTATTCTATGATTCAAGGTGCTGCATTTGCTCTGTGTTTTAATAAAAGTTGCAGTACTGATAACTGCATAGTATGAAGGTCATAGAAAAGACAGAATTGCTTTGTTGCTCTTCAGCCTGCATAGAAAAGGAATGGGTTGATAACAAACACTATATTAGGAGCATGAGAAAAATATTCAATTTATTTTCCAGTAAAAGGCTTAGGAGTAATATTCTTCAAGTAGTTTTTAGAGTCAGAGGTTTTTGATCCTTGTTTTCTTTCCTCTTTTTTTATTAAACTAAGTAAGGGCAGACTGAAATCTCATACCTGTACACATTACTGAAGCAAGAGACCCACAGTACCCATATCTGACTGGCCTGCATCTGCCATTGTACCACTGCTGAAGAATAGGGACACTTCCATTCCAGGAAAATGGCTTTGTTCCTTTCAGGTAGTCATTGTTCTCTGGAATCTTCATGATACTGTTAGTGGTATGGCTGCTTATCTAGAAAGAGAAAAGAAAAACAACCTTTTCAAATAGCTGACCACATCTTCCCATCCTAAGCATGCCTCAAAATCATCAGATATTAATGTTACAAGTTTATTTTTCCTGTGAATCTGAGAACAGAAAGGATTTTACCACAGTGTTTTAGTTTACAGCGCAGTTTGTCCTTCCGTAACATAATGAAGCATGACCTGATCTATTCAGAGTTCTCACACCACTAGAGCTCTTACCATGTGATTTACCACCATGCTGACATGCACAGGATCATTGCGCCAACAGTGGTCACGATCAGAGCCATGATGGTAACTTGCACCCATATCTAAGATCTTCAGGCAGATATCCAGTATCCCATCTTCAAACTGAGGAAAGAGAGGTTAACATAGGCATTGTGGTATTCTGGCATTGATAAATTATCTTTCTTGTCAACAATCTAGTCTTTTTTACTTATATGAGCTGCTCTCTCTCCTCTTCTGCCCTTTTATTTTTTTTAATTTTTTTTTTTAAGTCAAGCACCGTTCCTGGTGGTCTGAATGGTTTTGTCTATCTGCCCAAAGGAAGACCAAAGGGGAAAACAATGTCATTTTTACTTATTTTTGACCACTTGAATAATTTTCCTTCAGAAGCACAATATTTATTTCACCTGTTCCCAGAACATTCTGTGGTTTCCTTAATTTTACTGCGGAAAACTTCCTTCCAGTTAGTTACTTGAATCTCAGACATTTTGTTTTGTGTATGCATAGACTGGACTGATCCTAAAAACCTTTGCACTACAAGTATAGCATACTTTTCCGAAAAAAATAGGGATAACACTTCACTTATCAGTATATGGATGACATCTATTTCTGAAGAAGTCTTCAAAAAGTACCTGTCCAAAGTGCCATGGTCGAGAAGTAATATGCTTGTGAACTCCTTCATACAGTATTCCATGTTCATTCAGAACATATTCTTCTCTATGGGCCTGATTGTCCATATATACAGGATCATCTGGAAAAAATGTAGAGCTATAATTCAGACAAAATATACATTTCTAGCACTTCTGTATCTTCTGCTTCACTGGATCTCTCTATTCCTACCAATTTTTGATTTTTATTTTTAAGCATGTACAAGGTTGAGGGCTCTTTTAAAGGTTCACAGGTAATTCATTCCTACTTACAGGAAGATACTATCTTTATTGAGTCTCTCCCTGTTGTAGTACACCTTAATGGAAGAGCTTGCAATTTATCTTCACACTAAGCTGTTCTACAAGTCAAACACTGAACAAGTCGAGTTGTGTATTTCATTTTGATCAAATCTACACAGACAATATGAATATTTGTCATGTAACGATTTTGGCAAGGTCCTACAGAGTCCAGAATTGCTTGCTACCAGAGACAGATCTACAGATTTTAATTTGTATTTGTGCTATGTTATTTCACAGTGATAACAGAGAATTCACAGAATTACAAAATAGTTGAGGTTGGAAGGGACCTCTGGAGGTCATCTGGTCCAACCTCCAGCCAGTTTCCCTGGAAAATGGCTTTTGGATATCTGTAAGGATGGAGACTCCATAACCTCTCTAGCCAATCAGTGCCATTGCTCAGTCACCCTCACAGTAAAAATGTGTTTCCCGATGAACAGAGAAAACTTACCATATTTCAGTTTTTCCTCAGTGCTTTCTATCCTGTCAAGATTGTAAAAATTACAGGAAAACACTCCACCTCACCCCTACCACCATACATAAATCAAAACACTGGCTTGAGACAGTCTTGAACTTGGAGGAAAAAATAAAAAAAAATAACAAAACAAAATCCCTCCCTGTTTCCCGTTATTTCTGTGACTCCATCCTTTCCTTACCAGCTAAATAATAAATATGTTCAACATTTTTGAACATCACTAGCAATTTTCTTAAAACTATCTGATAACCGCTAGTGTCCTTACCTGCACACCAAGGGTTAAAAAGGACATAAAAATCTCCAAGACATCGCTGATATGTGTGACCACAAGATGTGATTTGCATATTGAGAATATAACGGCCAATGCAGACGTTGGAGGGAGGAAACACGCTGATACTGATGCATTTTGGCTGATGAATTTTGTAGGAAGCACTCCAGCAGGTTTGATCTAGACATCTGCCCATTGGGAAGGTACATTTCGTCTCATTCGATTCACAGGGTCTGAGGCCTTTTCAGGAAAATAGAAACAACTTCCGTCAGACTAAACAAAGCACATGTAAAAGGCTAGTAATTTGCTTAGCCATCATTTGCAAGGCGAAGCTCCCAAGGGTGGATTTCTTTTTCACTTGTCACTTCTGTAGCAGAGTGAGAAAACTTTACATATTAGAAGAACTGCCTGGTTTAGGGGAAGGCAATCTCTTCACATGGAAGATGAACGAGTAGATAGTCATTGTCACTGAAGATTATGGGAAATATTACAAACGAGAAAAGAACTATGAAAGACTACAGAGTGTTTGGGAGTGACTGTCTACCTGTCTCCACGGTGAAAACAGCCTGGTCCACGGAGTCATCCCATTCCCGATTTTGGAAATGGGCATAAAAACTGAAGGCTTGCCCTCTCCTTATTATCTGTCTGTCAGTTCCGAAGAAATGGGTATTATGTATTTGACAGTTGGAAGGACAGTTCAAGTCGACATCTCCCAGCTCAATGACTGCAGGACAGAGAAAGGAACACAAAGGGAAAAAAACCCACTTAATTAAGGTCCCATCTTTGTCTGTGGTTAAAATTAGGCGGAAGAGAAGATAATGATTAAAGACAAAGATAGTTCTTTCAAAAAAATCATTCAAGAACTTCATTCAAAATTCAGCAACTCTGAAATTGAGACATAAAAGTACTCTTACAAGTTTGCCACTTTCCTGGCTTGCAGATGGAAACTTGTCTAACTCTTTGATTTTTAAAGCTGTGCTACAAGTTTCACTTCTTCTATATAGTGCCTACTTGTATTATAAACACTTGATGCTGAGGCATGATATTAGCATCTCTATTTGAAAAATTGATTTTGCATAGTAATATCTCTCCACATTACAACACTCTTTCTACAGACAGTTACTTTTCAACAACAGCAAGACAGCAAATGTTTTGCACGTTATCATTTGATAGGGTTTTTTACACAACCAGTGAAATAATAAAGTAAATAGAATAATTTAGAGACTTGATAACAAATGTAGGTATTTGAAAGTGGCACTCTAAATGATTTATGAAAGAAATAGATACATATAAATATCTACACAAAATTGTAAATAATGTTAAATATCCATGCAAATGTCTCAGTCTGCACTGCCAAAGTCATAAAAACTTTGCAGATCTCTTTGAGGAACCTAATGCAGAATGAAACATTTGCAAATTGTGACATTTAAAAAATGCTGACAATCCACCCCAAGAGCTATGATTAGCTTGACAAAAATCTTGGCTGACTCCCCCTTAGGCATTCTGCTTGCATATCAGTCATTTCATAGGAGTAATTATGACACTGGTGCCAGAAGGATGGGTGGCAACATTCATCTTTGCTTATTTGCATACAACTTTTTATTTTCACTGTAATTGAAGACAATGGGAGCCACAGATTCTCAGCAGTTTTGGAAATTCAGCTTACTGAAGTACAAAGTCTTGTATATTATTATAATTCTTAAGGGTTAAGTTTGGTCCTGCTATGCCTACAGAAAAATCTAACAATGCAGCTTCTCTATGGTACCGAGTTGAATACAGAGTTGGTATTTAAGGGAAACTAATTTTTCCCATCTGGAACCAAAGGTGTATCCACACAAAAGAAGATTCATAGTGAAACCCATGGGACCAGGACATTTTTAACACAAACCCCTGGAGTTTCCCAGGATCACATCCTGAATTAAATAATAATTAAAATTAATGGAGAGGGTAGGGTGGGTAGGGAAAAGAAAAAAAAAAAAAAAAAGAAGAAGAAGTACAGCTTTTTCTGATTTGTTTCCTTGAATAAAAATATCTAATTTCTCATCCAACTATTTAAATGTGGTAATGAATTGGTCATTCAGTTCTTCAGTAGAGATCAGCAACAAATGCAGACCTGGGCACTACCCATGTCAAAAACATGCACATTAGTAACAACAACCAAAAAATACAGCAGTAGATTTCATCACTGTTGCTCATGAATACATCATATCTGCTGACAAGAAAGAGCAACAGAATTGAACTGAAAATCTCTTATCTTAATGAGACTTGTCAACCATAACATAAAGTGGTCTGGCGGAACAGAAAGTGCTTATGGCACACACGACGAATTCCTGTGGATAAGAGCACTGAAAGAACCTGATCCTTGCCTGGCCTCTGGAGGCATTTGTAAACCAAGACAACCACTCTTCATCCACTCATTAATCCAGCTGAACCGGAACATCAGGGAGTGGAGCTATTACATCTTTCCCAAGGAATCTCTCTAAAGTCAGCCCACAGTTTACTTATCAGATTTAGGTATCACAACTGGATCACAAAGGAGCTAGTGACTGCTTTCTTAAGCAAAGGCAGCTCAGAAAAAAATAAATAAACTCTTACTGGTTTTCTGTCTCTGGTAGAAACCCAACCATCAATATCACTCCCTGGGTTTTCTCACATTTTGCCTTCATTCAAGACAGGTATTCATTGTGACATAATTGCTTCTAGCATGAGAATACTGAAAACTAGTACTGTATGCTGGAAACACAAAGCATTCTTTTCCATGCTATTTCTTATTCTCTAAATTGGCTGTTGTTTCACCATAGCTCTCTTTTTCCTTTATAAAAGTTTCTTTTCAAAATTTTTTTTTTTCCCTTTCTCACTAACTCCACAAAGAACATTCAAATATACAAGTAATCCCTAGACTTGATGCCGTATACAAAAGTATGTGCAATTTTTTATGCCTGAACTCCTGATTATTTAATAATCTCTGCTTTCAGTCCTGACTCAAAGGATAGTAAAGTTTCAAGACACTCACCTTCCATTTTTCTTCTACATGTACTAGTATCTGAGCACAGTACTGGTGGAGGTACCTGGTCCTCAGCAAGGTGCACTGCAAGGTCTGACAGATCTCCTCTGCAAACCAACCTAATTTCCTCTCAGTAACATTTATATTCAGAACTAAGAGGCTGTCACACATGTTGCATCAACAAAATACCAGTTTAAAAAGAGGCCCCACCCATGTGTCTAGTGATGCTCATAAATGATTCATTTTAACTTCCAGCATTATTAGGGAGAGTCCTGCGGCTGGCTGAAGAAAGGGAGAGATCTTGGAGAACCTCACCTATAGCATAGTACTCTCAATGTCTTACAACTTGCCCTGCCTTAAAAATATTTTAAGACCAGGGTGAATCTAAACACATTTTAGAGTAAGCCATTATTTTTAGCCATCCAAAGGTCCCATAAATGCCAGCACCTACTACTACCTTCTGGTTAGACATCTTCAAACACCTAGAGGGAAACAATAAAGAATACTAGACTTAAACTGAGCTTCTACTCTCAGAATATGGTCAGGAGTCGACATTTGTATTATATAATATAAGCTTTCAGGAAGTCTGCATAGAGCTTCCTCTGAGTGAAGGTTGGAGCAAAAAGTTACAAACTTCTGTAAAATATACAGAGGGCATGCATTAAATGTTTTTGAAGTTGATGGTAAAATGTAATATAAAAATTACATTTTTTTTTATATTTTCTGTATATTTATTTTCTAGCAGACAGTTTTTCAGCTTCTTAGCTTACTCCACCACCCTTCCGCTGAATATACGAAAACTATTTCCAATATTTTCTGTGAACAAAAACCATTTAAATATTTTGGCACAAAAACTGCACTGTTTTATTTAGGTTCCACGCATATTTAATAAAACAACACAACACAACCACGACAGTGTTTTCTTTGCACACTCAGTGAGGAGGACATTGGCCTGCAAATAGGTGACATGGACTGAAATTTCTTCTGGCAAAACCAGAATGAACATGTACTACAGTTTGCTCCTATCATTCTTATTCCTCTATGCTAAGCCTTACTCCATAGGCTATCTTTTAAATTCTCCAAAGTTATTCTGTTTTGGATCAAAAAACCCACAAAAAAGTAAACAAACAAACAATAATAAAAAATAAATTAAAAAACAAAACAAAACAAAACAAACAAACAAACAACAACAAAAAACCACAACCCCCTCCCAAAAAAACACAAAAAACCCCAACCCAAACCAAACAAACAAAACCCCAAACCAAAACAAAAAGCCAACCAAACAAAAAATTTCAAAAAAAATCCCACCAAAAAAACAGAGAAACCAAACAAACTTAGAACCAAAAAACCATTCATTGACATAGAAGGATTCAGACACATTACTGAAGTTCAATTTGCGTAACTGTCTGGATTCTAGACGGTGCTTTGAGAAATCATGAAATGAAACAGCTTAACTAACATTGAAATAACTTAGTAAGCATAACCTAACAACTCAAGTATTGTGAAATAACTTCACAGAAATTAAAGCAAAGAAAAAAATCAGCACATCAACTGTGGGTTTGGAAGAGAGTGGTTAAAAGATTTGTAGGATGCATATGAAAGTGAACATAATATTCAATGTGCTTGTATTTTGAAAATTATAAACATTTGGCTAGTCAGTAGGCAGACATGAAAAAGTGTGAATCCTAAGTATTTCGTCTCTCATCTATCTGAAAGCTTTCTTATTCTTAGTATTTGACTATTAAAATGCAACTTGTTGAAAAATGAAAATTAAAACAAATTCTTTTTCATGAGAAATAATTTAGTTGTCATACACACATAATCAACTTTCAATCAACCTGCAAAATGGGAATGGTTGTGGTCAAGTCAGCCATCAGAGACCTGTCTACAAACAGGTGTACATACTGGTATCCAGAGATCAGAACAGGAAAAATCCCAAAGTTGGTCACAGTTTCCAAGAACATATTAAAATCCCCTCAAAGATGTCTAGTTCAATCTTCTGACTAAAACATCTTGGTGAATGAAAGCCTGTGACAAACACAAGAACACAAATAAGCATCAGTAAGTGGCTGCACCCGTGGGTTCAAAGAGACTTAATTAAGAGTGTAAAATAATAAAGACCTGAATCAGGAGTAGAACACTTTCTGTATATATATGAGTCACTGGCTTTGGTAAGTATGCTTGCTTAGATCCTTGAAGCTGCTTTGGTGCCTATCTGTCTCTGCAGGATCATTACATAGATGCCCAGCCCCAAAGCAAATCTTCCCAGATCCCCAAGTTCCTGCCTATCAGTTTTTGCCGAACCATCCAAGTGCTGCTGCCAGCTCACAGCTATTAGACTGGTTGGTCCTCTCACTCAAGCCCAGGTCTCATGTACCTAAAGTAAGAATCTTTAACAAAGAAAATCATAGCAGACTAGCTCTCTTGGTGTATAGTCTGTTCTTACCCCTCTTGTCTACTAAGACCTGCATCACGTCAGTTGGATTCAGGGTGTCCATGCCACAGGGCCACTATACCAAAAGAGGCACGGGAGACTGAGCACAAACAGGAAACAGAGGTAATGGTTCAAAGAAAGGTTTTGCCTCTCAGGTTATGGCCTCTCTAAACAACTGATGCATCCCAATTGCTGACTCCAAGGCAGGTTGCTGCCATCTATCCAAAGTGTCTCCTTCTGGATAAAAAGAGCTACCTAACAGTGAGGTATGCCAAGCTGAGTTTAATAGGTAGTCCCTTGGTCCCAGCTGAGGGCTCTCTTACCCTCTGCCTCCATGTTTTTCCCTAACACTTTACTCATCGTTCACTCAAGCTGTTCTCCATGTTAACTACAGTATCTTACACATCCAACATTCCTTGAAATGTACAGAGCAGACGATATGCCTGATGCAGGCCTGAAAATTCTGCAGGATAGCACAATTATGACGATCTAAGTACTTCCATAAATTAAGCCATCTAGGATATTAAGTTCCTTTAAAGACCTGGACTTTGGAATATATAGTGCACACAATAGTACAAATTACATTTATTTTTTACAGTATGTTTGGGATGTTTTTCAAAAAAATTACTTATGTTGCAATAGACTGATGTATGGTGAGCATTTAAAAAGTCAACTGGTGTGTCTGCTTAAGGCTCTGAAATCTCCATAGCTTTCAACTGCCCACTGAGCCGCCAGGAAAGGGTGAGGATTGAGGAACAGGGCATTGCAATCACAGAAAGAACATCTGTGAATGGCACTGATGCAGTTCTAATGCACTTCTAATATATTTGGGAACAAAGAGAAGTTGCTGTAATCAAGCATCCAAGCAAGGAATCCTTTCAAGGAAAAGGAGCTCAAAATGACAGCTTAACAAGGGTTTGAAAAGGAAGGAATCAGAAAATATGTGAAATGAGATTAAAGTGTTTTGGTGAAAGTGTCATCTACTGGAAAGATGAGGTAACTGCAGTTCCTAAAAAAATATTTATCAACTTAAAACATGTGTCAGCAGGCAGCCCTGAAATTAACTTTTTGCACTTGGTCACATAATTGTATTCCTTTGATCACTGGGCCCGGAGTTGGTCTTATAGCAATGAGTGATGGAGTAAAAAGATACCTGTCAAGGCAGGATATTTGAAATCATTATGTGGCATCACTATCCACTCCTGAGAGTTCAGGAATATTCATGTCTAACAAAAAAAAGGGGATAAAGAAGAAAAAAATTGAATGCCATAGGTTAACTCTAAAATAAACACATTTGTTAGGAATCCACATCTGACCTTTCGAAGCCTCATATTACAAGGGCTACAGGCTGGCAAACATGAACTCTGTCACAGAACACACCCAGAGTTTCTTAAAATTCATAAATTAATTTGCAATGAAGGTGCCTTTCATTAAAGAACCTGAAAGCACTGGCAGCTTCTCTGTTAAGTGTAAGCAAGCATTACAACACCATATTTACAAATGAATTAGGACGTAGAAATGCTTCAAATGAAATCTTAAACAAGAAGTCTGTGTGTTTTTAGAAGTCCACGGCAGCTTTGTCTTTCTAGAAGCTGGAGGAAATTAGTAGCATTAAATAATTATAGGTGGTTTCTGACACAACAAAACCACCAGCCTTCATACAAAGAAACCAAAAACTCCTTCAAGGCAGCTCCCATCCAAGCTGGACCACAGGACTCGCTTTGAGTTGTGATGGAGCTACTTTCTCTCTTGTCTCAGCCTTTTTCTGGATTTCCATTAATTGTGTAAGCCATTTTTTTGCTCCATTTAATAAGATGGTTTCTTTCAATATTCACAGCGCTGATGAGAAACACACACACCTATAATGTCGCAGTATATGCAGGATGCAGAAAGGTCAGACAATTACAGGATATGAACCTCATGACAGCAAGCAACATCATTTGTGCTTAAGGCATATTGGCACCATATAGAATAGAACCTAGACCCGGGTCATACTGTAGGCTTTACTTCTGTATTTCACCTTTGCTCTATAGCACTAGTTTAGCTTTTTTTTTTTTTTTTTTAATTGGTTGTTTTTCTCCTGTACCTTAATAATAGTAGCAGCAGTGACCGGGTTAACTTAATAGAATAAAACCATAAACATTACATAAATTTCAATTAGTATGTTACAATAAAAAGAATAATTTGACTTGTTTACCAAAAAACCCCAAACAAAACCAAAACCCCAACCCCTTTTCACAAACTGAAGCTAGAATTTATAACTCAGTAACTTGCCAGGTAACCTACTCCAAGTTCACTTTCCAATGAGCTTGTTCCCAACTATATTTAAAAACGGAAGTGGAATAAGGTAGGACTACTGTCAATTCAAACCTCAGCTAACTGAGCAGAAACTTTTCCACACAGAGAAACCTATAAATCACCCAGCCTGTGTTTATACCCCACCAGTCTAACCGCCCTAGCAATAGAGTAGATACCATGGATTTTACCTGCACAGGCAACGCTAATTGGAAAAGTCTTAGTCTGAGCAGTGGGAGTTGAAAGAATAAAACCAGAAGGGACATTTACTGCGTTGGATCACAGAAGGCTTGAGACACCCTGAAAGAAAGCAAGTTGGCTCCTATGCTGTTCTTTGATTTAAAGCTTCAACTTCTAATGAAGCTTGTTTGTTCTTTATAAATATCCATTTTCTCCTCTAGTGCTTTATTGTAGTTGTTCATTTAGAATTTTGTTATATAGGGGTAGAGCTCAACATCTTGAGGCACAGGTCTAAAATACAGATCTCCATCCCAGCAAAAAAGTAAGTCTCAGGTACTGTTATTTACAACATAAAGAGCTCTTGTTTCCACCTGGAACTACCTAATGTTAAAAGTAGAGATGACGAAATATTTGTTCTGACAAAATGAGTTCAATACCTGAGCGATGTAATTTTTTCAAGATTTCTAAAATTTTCTGTTCATTGCTTATTTTGAACTTAAAAATATGCAGTTACGATTTTTTTTATTTTAAATATTTGTGAGTTGATGATACATAAGTTAAAATTAACAGGGACACACAAAAAATTCTTGGCCCTTTCACATCTCTGTGGTAGATATCTGACATATACACCACCTGGTATATAAAGAAGATAGAAATGTGTGAGAGTAAGGAAGGAGTCATGTATCAGAAATGCAAACTCCAGTATTTATTGGTTTTTTTAAACATATACAGACACACAGTTTCTTCAATGAGAAATAGTCTAGTAACTCAGCTGTAGGCTCCAGCATCACTTTTTTTTTTTTTTTTTTTTTTTTTAAGGAAAGAAACAAATACATTTCAACTCATTTGCAATTTTTTTTTTTTTTTAATTATTATTTTTTAGGTTATCAGGCCTGACAGCTGGTGGTTTCTCTGCTCATTCAGAAATAATTAGACAGCAGGTTTGGGCAGACAAACTAACACAATTGCTGGAACACCAATCAATGATTTTGCTCTAATGGTATTTGCCTCAGCTTTCAAAGTCTTCCCAATAGAAGGGGATTAGCAATTGATTTTAGTGAAACATGGAGCTGTGTTTTCAGCAGTATAAATAAAGCACAAGACACAGAATGAAACGTGTCAGAGTGGCAGGGAGCTGGAAGTGCTGGTTTAGATGGAGACAGGCGTAACACAAGACAAAGCAATAGCTAGTGTCCCCCCATGATGGAAGTATTTTTATGTATTTGTTTTAGACGCATTATAGGCTCCACTCCACTTCTGATTGCTCATCCAATTCAAACTCTGCTCCTGCAACAGATTTTTACCTCTAGTTCATTACTTTGTCATAAGGGACAGGCAGGTCAACCCAACCACTAATGGCAGTGTATGTAAGGAGGTCAAAACATAAGTCAGAACTGGCATGAACACAGCTGAGGTCTCTCAGTATAAAGCAGTAAACACTTTCAGCTCCTGTACAAGCATGGTATACAAACATAACCTTAGAATGATGCAGCAAATACTTCCAACTCTTTTACAAACCCAGCCATACAGACACGGGTATAAGTGCCAACACATTTCTTTGAAGGTCCTTTTCTCCCTTTACTAGAAGTTCCTGAGTCAGTAGGCTTTCTTTCATTTCAATAAACATTCTTGGCTTGCTTTCAGTTCTCTTCCTTTTGGCAAGGAGATCCTTGATGTGTCATTTAGCATCTTAACATATAGAGGCCACAATCACATTTTTAACACGATCATTTCATAATATTTTATCTTTTCTACAGTAGTTTCTGATACACACATCCATTTATATTTAATAAGTTTTACTTAGCAAAATACCCATTAACATGTTCTATGAAAGCTGTAGGTGCTACCATCTTCAAAATGGAAAAAAATCATAAGAAACTAGCTTAACTTAATTTAGATTCAATATATAGCTTTTATTCAGTAAGCTGTAGCACACATAGAGCAAGTGTTTTGGCAAAACTTTGTGTAGTTATTCTTGATTCAGCATGAGTTTATATTATCAAAAGACATCACAGAGTTCAAAAGAAGACTGCTGTTCTGGTTGCTTGTTTTTAGCAGGATGCAGCATATAATGTTATTACGCTCACCGGACTGAATTTTAAGTAAGTTAATGTACTAAGTTACGACAAGTGTAAAGTCTTAGTCACATCTCACCATGCTTTGCGTTTGTCATGAAAAGTGGCACAGACAAGTTGTTTTCGCAACTCTTAATGAAATTCCTTCACACGTAGAAAAAAGCATAGGACTCAATATGCATCCTTTTATGCCAAGATGACCAGTAATTCAGAAATGATTGGCTATGTACTGTTTCCCACTATACATGGGCAACTTCTCTTAAAATTTTGTGATGATGAATATTTCAGGTATTGAATCATTTTCAGTAAAAAATCCAGAGTGAGATTCTACTTTCAGTTTTTAGTTGTTTAAATACATTCTTAATTGCACAAACTTTCCACATTTCAGCTGATACACAGAAATAAAATCCATGTCACACCCTTCTTCTTGGCACTTCACTATCAGAACTTCATTAATGCAGTAAAAAAGGTAGTGCAATGACAACTTAATTGCATCATGAAAATAAGCAGGGAGACATCTACACACCCAGATATCACATACTTCAAGCAGCACCTTCCAGTTTTTCTAGTCAGCTTTTAACTATGACTGTATTTTAAGGACGTACTAAAATGCTTTGGGCTAGTTTTCTACCTACAAAAAAGGATTCTCTCCATGGTGAAGTTACAGTAGCCATAACCTTGATTTGCTGCATTTTAAACTAATCCAGCTGCCTTCAGTAATATCTTGGTCTAATCCTATGCTTAATTATGTTTTAAAGCTTTTTTTTAACATTGAGTTTCTTAGTTTCTGTTCAAAGAAACTGAATGTTCACAAGATCTATTGCAAATAATTTTGCTACACTTAGAAATCAATAAGAATATCAAGTCTATTCTTTGCTGGTTTCAAACACCACACATTAGAGAGTGCCATACAATAATCTGAAATGAGTTCTTTTTCATAAGCACACATCCAGCTGAGCAATAATTACAGTGAAATATGCTGTCATCTTTCCAAAGAATAGTAATTAGGCATATGAGCCTGGATGCCTTGTATGCTTATGGAAACATTTTTTCTTTCCAGCTAATGATCACCCAAATAGTAAATCATTAAAAGGAAAATGGCAAAGAGTGTGGGTAGTGATTGTCATCAGCCTTGTGCACAGCTCCAAACTCTGTCATCTTCCTTTGGAAGAAAAAGCATGATGATGTCAAAGTTCAAATTCTTTGTGCTTCTTTGGAGAAGAAAATAAGTACAGGTAATTCATCTTGTTATTTTTTTTACTGGTAACACTTGAAGACAAATCTCCCTTGTTTTCTCCCTTTTATTGACCTGGGAAAACATCTTTATTTAAGAGAGACTATCCCTATTATGTGGGGCAAAGAGAGTCAAAACCATCTCATACAAAAAGTAGCAGTGTATCTATGACTACTGTAAAAATTTAAAGCAACACCTACAAGCACAGCATATACCTCTCTAAAACTAACTTAGAATAACCACCAGCTTCCTTTTTTTCTAGCCAGATCAATTTTTACTACTCACATACTAGTGCAAATGGATTGCCAGGAGGAATGAAAAAGCCCTCCCTCACCACTCCATTTCACTGGAAACAGGAATCGTTACTGTTATGTACACAGGTAACAAGTACCTAGCGAAAAATAATCTCAAGCTGGTTTTGATTTAATGTCTCAGCATCAAATAAATAATTACCAAAGTAATTATTATCAACACTTGGTATTATTTTTATTATTTTTCAATTAACATTACAAAAGGTAACTGGTACCTTCTTTGCAGTTTTTCAGGTGATACACACCAGCCTGTTATATGACCCATGCACATGTAACCATAACATTTTCTTGGGACTTAGGTTTGAAGCAGCTTTTCCTATATCTCTGAAAGCTGGTTCTCCCAACAGTGTAGGTGTGACTTTAACTCTTATCTCCCAAATCATATGTGATCTAATTCTAAAGCCCTTACGGCAAAGTTTTCTCCTCTCCACCATTTAGATGAAAAATCACAGTGTTAATTAAATAAGCACCTCCTTTTCCTTTTTCTCTCTAATCTCAAGTGCAGCAAACGTCTATGAATTTCCCCCTCAATGAGTGAGCCCATTTAAATGAAAACCATTTTTCTCATCTACTGCTAATTTTCAGCTTGTTAAGAAAAATAATTTTTAGAGCATAGGGCACAACAGCATAGAAAGAAAACTTGATAAAAAAATTGTGAAGAAGATGACAGCAAAGCAGGACAGAGAGATTATTGTTTAATTAAAAAATGCTCCCCTCTTTTACAAATACTCTGACCAATCTTTTTTTTCTTCTACAAGTAAATGTTATCAAATCTATTCAAAACTATTCCCCTTCCAAGTATTTGTTTTTCTTCCTCCAAGCAGTAATACATTTCAGGTTTTGCATTTCTTAACCAATATACTGCATACAAACCACAAGCATGTTAAGACACAAAGCAACACTTTACATTTCATCAACGTCACCGTGATGAAGCAGGTTTGTACATATTCCTGAAGCATGTTACTGCCCACATTGAAAAAATTCCCCAAAGTGTGATGGCTGTTATTCATGCTCAGGATATAAAAAAAACTTACACCTGATAACCCTCCATAGAAATATAATTTAAACAAAACCCCAGGAAAATATGATAGAAGATAGGACACAAGATTAGAACAATAATGTGTTTGGACATTATGTAAGATTTACAAACACCTTAGTTACAATCTGCATTAAGCACTACAAGCAAGCTAATAACACCCAGCTCATGGTTTAATCCCAGCACAATAACCAGAGATATATATTTTTTCAGATGTTTGACATACGAAACTGTAATTATAGGGATATTACCATTTAGCTGTGCGTAAGTAATGGCAAACACATTATAAAGGCCTCATGTGCAGAAAGAACAGGCCTAGCAGCACCTCAAACAGCATGTCTATCTAACATTTGTCATTTGCCGTGGTCAACAAATCACACTTGCAGAACAGGTTACACATTTGTACTGAAATTCCACTGCTTTCATTACGACATCAAAGAGCTTCCAATCAAGGAAAACATCAGGGCTGATCTGGATCTCAGAGCTGGTTTGCCATTATGGCAGTATTTTCTACAAACATTTTTTTAACCATCATAAATTGCATACTATATTAGGATATATATACACTTCACCAGTCTTTTCTAATACTGAATGTATGCTGCTGCCAGTTTCTTTCCCTTTTGTGTTAAAAATTCCAACAGATTTTCCACACTGAAAAATAGAAGTTTATTAGATCTTTTAAATAAGTAAATCACACATGCTTTAAAGTCTGACTATACTCCTGACCAAAATATATTCTTCCCATGACTTTCCCCATACACATTCAATTAGTATTTATGATTTGGGATAAACGATGACAAAGTTATGAACTGGACTCATTTGTTTATAAGTAATTTATTTTTATATTAAGTCATTTATAATCTTCTGAAAATTATTATTAATTCTTTCCTGCACTTCAGTGCTTATTGATACAAATTTATCTTGCTTGTATATCAATCCTTGTCTATACCATGAAAAACAGATATTTAAATATGTATCCTGCTATTATACTGACCTTTCAAAAGTATCTGTTCTGACAATCCATCAGGATGATATAAAACTTACAGAAGTTCGGCTACATATGTGCTAAACACAACCTTCTGAAACACTCAGCTGACACTGTTTATTTTTAAAAGTATATACAGAAATTCTTGGAGAAAAAAAATAGGTAAAAATGACAGAACATAATAAAAAAATTGCATTATTCCTTATTAGACATATTATTAACCTGACTTTCCTTTAAGAAAAGAGAAATTTAAATAGATTAAACAGTTAATTTAAAAAAAAAAAAAAAATCCAGCATGAAGAAAATAGCATATTCCTGAATGGGTCACAACAGTAAAAACAAATGCATAGACTTTCAGGAGTCAGAT
>VXAY01003767.1:1279387-1306355 GCA_013399855.1 Oxyruncus cristatus | reverse complement strand
AAAAAAAAAAAAAAAAAAGAAAAAAAAAGGCTCATAGTTGAAACAGCTCTTAGCAGTGCAGCAGAACTCAGTTACTTTTTATTACACCCCACAGAAGGAACAGCAGTGTTCCAGTGACCACTTCAGGTTTTTCTTTTAAGTCAAAAGCTGCAGGTTTCCAGCCTGAGCCAAAATTAAATGTGTAATTGATCTGTCTTGAAATCTTAAAGACAAATCAAAAAAACATATTACTGCCATAATAGTCCTATATTTTGACTATCAGCACTGAGTTATGCTGAAGTCAGAAGAAATTTACAGGTTTTTCAATAGGTGATTTTTTATTTTTTTTCAAACTTTCTTAATAAACATTTCAGGACCTCAATACCATATTACAAAACCTTGCTAAACACATTTTTAAGCACCTCATTCTTCATGTATGTACTAGAACTACACCTCAAAGACTCTGTCAAAAAAATTAAACATCAACAAAACCCAAGAAAACTCAAGTCACTATGTACAATTAACTATAACGACAAAAGTGAAAAAGAAAAAAAATGGCAACTCACAGAAGGAAAATGGAGAAAACAAAAAATGGGAAAAAAAGGTACCTGACACACGCTACTCAGTATTCTATGAACTCATTTTTTATCTCTCCACCCAAAAGGAAAAAGGTTGGATTCAAAACCACACACAGAATTTTTCTGAAAAAAATTCCTAATCTCTTTACACATTGTTTATACTGTTTGATAACCACAATCTTTCAAGTCAGGGATCTACTCTGTATTGCAACATGAAGCCAACTGTTACCAAGATACTTAAACAGAAGAAACAAGTTTCTTTCCTATGGGGAAAAAGAACACAATGTTTTCCGTCATTATGATTGTATAGCATCACCAGATTTACTCAGAACCTGCCTATTTACCCTTACCCATGTTTTTTATTTGAAATTCCTTAATTTAGTGCCATAGCATAGTAATTTCTTATGTTATCAAGATGCCTTATAAGAAAGACATCATAATTTGTATGATACAGTAATATAGCCTTAAACAAAAGGGAAAAAAAAAAAGAAAAAAAAACCAGCAAGGAATAGTACAAGGAGGAGCAATGTAAGTTCTGTGGTATTCTCTATGACACTAATGCCAAAGGCTACTTCATAGCTTCCCCTTGGAGATTTTAGTCCTGGACACAAATTAGTCCTTTTCAGACTCAAAGGGTTGTATTAAAAGAGAATTTTATGATGAAAAAGCTAAGAAAAATGCATTATACTGATCAATCTATATGAGAGTTAATATTATGCTCTAATAACTCCCTCCTTCAGAGTGAGTAACAGTCTCAAACAAAACCAACTACCTCAAAGATATATAACAATCTCAATTAAACACTGTAAATAAATTTACACCATTCAAAAAAGTTGTCATTAGAGAGCTATACAAAATCATCAGAGGGTTCTTTATATTTACGTCTTCCTTTATCAAGTTATGCTGCGGATTTAGGAAACTTAAGACCTTTCACGGTCTTAAGACCTTTTCATGAGAAGTCCGTGCAAGCACTCATAGAAAACAACAGGCAATCATGTTCTAAAAGGTTTGTAACATAGTTTTGCAGTATTTTTAATTGCTAGAGCACTAGTACACACTTAACTTAGAATATAATTCCCACCTCCTACATCAAGTAAACATTCTTGACTGCCAATAATTATATTATTACATGGTAGAACAGCCCTCCAATTCATAACAATTTACATTTAATTTGAGAAAACAGAAAAGCTTCTTGGTTGTTGGGTTTTTTTCATAATAATGTGCAACAGACAGAAGATGTGACTTCTTGGAAAACTCATCACTTGTCTTTAGCTATCAGGCTCTGAAAGACTTCAGAGCTCTCTTCATCTTTCTTAGTTTTCGGCCTTAATTTTATATGAATGAGTGCTTAGCTGGGCTATTATATGTAGCAGTTCATCACATACAGTAAGGCCAAGTAACATTAGCTCACTGTTCTGGAAATGAACCAAAAATAGTATAGAATTGTACCTGCAGATTTCTTCAGTTTAAGTTGCTCTTTGTTAATCTAATAAGGACAATTAAGAGAACATCCATTTTTTTTCCTTTTTTCATTTTCATTCCATTTTTTTTCCAATTTCTGAGAAAATTTGAATACATGCAAGTCAAAACTACCATAATGCAGACAAAACGGTCCTCTTTCATGAAGATCATCAATAAATGAAAACCTTCAATAAATAAATCTATTTGGAAATTCTAGAGAATTCTCCTGCTAAACAAGTTAGTCTTTTTTCTTTTCCATTGTGTCTTTCTGTTTAAGCTCTCCATCTGAAAGTTCTGTGTATTTTCCATTCTTTTCCTCCTCTTGTTCTTCCTCACTGCCTTCGTCTGTGAGCTCCCGATCGCCACTTTCCTTTTTACCTCCCTCATGCTCAAATACCTCTCCATCTGTATCAGCTGTGCAGATTCCATAACACATAATGCTGATGACCCCCAGAGGCAACCCAAAGAGAAAGCATCCCAGTAGTGGTGAACTCTTGAACACAGACTGTTGAAACAGAAAGTTGAAGTAGAAAACACTTTCAGTAAATAATATAAAGTTACTGCATTACTTCTCTTATCACTCTGTGTATTTATTCTAAAACATCCAAAATGATATTCAGTGGTTTTTAGGGAGACAGGTAGGGGTTTTTTGGGTTTTCTGCTTGCTTGGTTTGGGGTTTGGTTTTTGCATTGCTGTTGCTTTGGTTTTTTTTTTTTGGATTTTGTTTTGCTTTCTTCTGCAAAAATGACAAGGATTCCTCAATTGCAACACCACCTACTATAAGTTTATAAAAAAAAATACTTAGAAATTCAAATATTAGAATACTGCATTGGGATAGTTAATGTTACCATGTCAACAGCATATCCTATTCACTGTTTGAAGCTTCAGAAACAATTGTTCTAACAGTGTTACAAAAACACTTTGAAGGAAGCAGATTCAGTTACTATTTGTGCCTCATTCTCAAAAATTTGAGTAATAAGGCATCTGCAGAAACGTTCTGTTACTAGACAGCTTCTTGTTGAAGAGTAGCTTCATGGTACAGGAAGAAGTACTTATGGTTGCAGAAATTTATGGTAAAAAGTGGCACTTTCACAGAAGAAGTCGCTCATATAGAAACATGTAAGTTTCAATTTAAATTCACAGCACAGGTTTATTTGCTTGTGTAGGACAAGTGAAGAAATGGATTTGTGTACATCTTCAGTTAACAAAACTTTGTTAAGCATAATTAGTTTGTAAGAAAGATGATACAAACGGTTGCTTTAAACCTACACAGAGTAGTATTTAATCCCTTTATGCTGTAACTAATTATATCAAAACTAACATTTCTCAGAACATGGAAGTAATACCAGTTTCAGGAAAGGATGTCGAAAGGTCAAGGAAAAGATTTTGACTTTTCCCTGTTCTATCCCTTAAAATACTTGTCAGACATAAAGAAAAAGAGTGAAAAACTGAGAAAACAACTTATGTTGAATAATTATATAGTATTAAAATATTTAATCAAGAATTTGGCTTAAATCTAATTTACATATAACTATAATATATACACAATATATGTAATATAAACCAACTTATATAAAAATATTTTTTAACCCTCTGAAAATATTTGTATCCTGATTGACAAGGGTACCATCTAATTTAATGAAAAAAACCCCTTACCATTATAGTAGACTTGGCATCATAGATTATTCTCTTGATTCGTTGCAGAAGTCCATCACCACCCTGTGCCTGAAATTTCAAATGCAACCAAGTCAAAACTGCTGACACTTTTCAGTTATGATTCCAAAAGTTCATTCTTCAGACCTTGCAATCTTAAGTCCCTTTAGAAGGAAATGAAAAGTAATTATTCTTACATCTCATGATGCCCAGACACTCCAACTTGTCAAGCTTAGATAACTATTACTCAATAGTCTCACGAAAAAGTCTCTCACAATCGTTTCAAACAATCAGTGCCAACTTGAACAGTGGGCTGGCACTCACTCTCTCACTACAGAGAAACACTAGCAAAAATTAGCAACTGTCCTGATGCAAAATCAATAAAACTGCAGAGATCTTCCAAACTTTCCTGAAGCTGTTGGATATGCATTTATGGATTTTTGACAGCACAGTTAGAAAAACCTAAGGACTAAGCAAAAAGAAGATATGAAGGTGCAATGAATAAAACTTGTGTCAAGCAATGACAGACTACACCTACGCTGCCACCTAATTTAGCAGTGTTCAAAATAACTACATGAATCTGAGGGCAATCTGTCTGTTGAACAGGACTAGTTTTCACCTGTTGAGTTGCCAGAGAAACAAACCTCATTTTGGAATTCAACTGATCAGCACCTGATCTGACTAAAACCCCTCAAATAGCAAAAAAATCCACAAAGATCAAACAGACTCATAAAATGTTACCTATAGGGCCTTATAGAAGATAACAAGAAAGTCAAGGTGAATAATCCAACACTTCCCAAGGAAGGGAAGGGTGAAATGTTAGATTTCTCTGAAATTTCCCTGTCGTTCACAAAGTCTGCTTCCTATTAGCTGTATTTTGAAGACTTATTCCTCAACAGCCATACAATTTCTTGGGCAAAGGAGACAGCCAACGTAGTGCCATTTTATGTCTGTAGACACCTTAGACAGCTTAAATGAAGGCACATCCTATATTTTTGTCTTGTATAGAGATGTGAATTTAGACCAACCTTTAATCATTCTAGCTAGAATACTGCAAACAGAAGATAGAAAGACTTAAGTGACACTATGGCAGCAAACCAATGCATCACAAATTAATTTCCTCAAAGTTAAAAACCAGACAGAAATCAATGTCATTTGCTGTTTCAACCAAAAGGATATATTTAAGTAGAGTCTGGCGTGTTAATAACATAATTCAATGCACTTAAAAAAGCATTAAAAAAGTGAGAACTGAAGAACAAAGAACTACCAAATAAGTTATAGTAACACCCCTCACATTGCAACTGAAAGCATGGCCAGTGAAGTCATGAACAAGTAAATCCACCTACATTATGTTGCTACATCAATTTGTCAGATTCAATAAACCAAAGTACCCCATATGACTGAAATGATCTTCAGCATCACTTGCCATTACTACACAATGACCTAAAACTGCTGATGTAATGCAAAGCAGGATCAAGCTAACACAGTAAGCATTCTGCAGCAGGTTGGGGCTTAAACCAACACAGGCTTCTCCTGGGAGGCAGCCAAATTATTTGTTAGCACTCTCCCCTTTGTGGCAAAGCCTTCCAGCCCCACAAGCACAAATGAAAGCTCTCATCCATGATCTTTTCTCACCCACACAACACAGCCTTCTGTCTAACAAAATACACTGAGGGAATAAATACTAGGAAATTATCCAAGCCATCAATTCCAGATGGATTTATTAACTTTGTTGTTTTAACAAAAGACAGCTTGATTTTAGTTTTAGAGCAGACAAGCCTGTGTCCATTTCTAAGATGCAAAGCAAGTATACCACTGTTTTTTGAATCGTAACTTATCGTTCATCCACCTATTGGATTTATTGATGTACCATCCAAAAGAAAGAATTATGCACTATAACAAAAATTTTAAACAGATGCATTTAATGCAAACCAGGAGATTAATAAAGAGATCTCCCTTTACCAGTGCACCAGCATAAGGAACATTAAAAGAAGCCAACCAACATTATGCTATAAACAGAATAAACCCTGTTTTCTGCAAGAGGTTCTGCAGTCAGAACAGTAAGCAACAGCACAGCTCCAGAACTCACAATCACATAATTCACTGCCAGCAGACAAGACAATAAGAGAGACAGGACAGGAAGATAAAACACAAGGCACAACAATCAGCGTAACCAAATCCCTACTTTGGCATCTAAGGAAATAAACACCAACAAACATATTCCAAATCACAGTGAAGACTTACTTCAGCTGTACCGTCCAAGATATTGTTAATAAACTGAACCATGTCTTCTGTGCTCTCAATGTGCCTATCTGGTAGAAAATACTGCTGATTGGAGGTATTCAATACAACAATAGTAGGGATTGTCAAGTCACTGGAAACATAAAACAGACAGTTTATACATTTAAAGAACTACCATGCAAAATACTGGAATTCAAGTAAACACTACATCATTTAAAAGGATATCCATTAATCTTCACTTTCTTGTGCGTTCTTTATAGCAGTTCCTTAAAGGCAAGAGGGAAGGGAGACAAGAATCACCTGAATGGTTATGTTTCTCATTAATATTTTTTCCTTCACATCTGTGTCAGTGACACTATTGAAGCTTTTTGCAATTTACATACCCATAGTGACTGTAAATCAGGTACCTTACAACTTTCCAATTAGTAAGAGATCACAGGTAGTAGCCTTGTATACGAAATTTATTAAGTGTTTTAGTGCACAAAGGCAGAAGTAGAATTCAAAAATTTAAGCCCATACAACCACGATCTAACTGATCAGCTCTACTGATCAACCTCTGCCTGTCAAGTCAAAAGAATAAGACACACCAACCAAAGTTTTTCTACATCTCTTTTAGATACGGCAGATGAGATACGGAGTCTTTACAGAATTAATATTCAGCAGTTAACCATGTGCATAAGCACTACCTAGCACCACAAACTTGGAAAGAAAAAAGAAAAAAGGTTAGAAATTAACTCCGGACACAGACCAGTTTAATCTTCTGTTCAATATAGCACTAACTTCAAAGTTACATCAGGTTTAGGAAAGTTTAGCACTGCATAAGTATAGTGTACAACAAGAAAGATTTTAAACACATTAATTAAGGTTAAAAATCTCCTGTACTCTTTGTCAATTTTCTACAATTCTGTCAATAATTAATTCAAATACTAGGTGGCTTTCATTCACAGCAGAAGCAATGCAAATCCTTTTCACTCTACCTTAATAATGTCCCGTCAATGTATATTTGTAATCCATGTAATATTGATGACAACTTCAGCTTTAACCATGACTATCAATCCAATTCATTTCATGAAAATATTGTTTAGCATTTAGCATTCAGTATTGCTATTTTTCTTTGAAGTCATTGAAATTCTCCTAAATTTTCTTTCACATTTTAGGTGGGTTTGTTTTTTGGGTTTTTTTGGGTGTCGTTTTGTCTGTTTGTTTGTTGTTGTTGTTTTTTTGTTTGTTTTTGAAATTTAAACTAAAATGCAAACCTAAAAGTGCAACAGTTTAATACTTATACATTAAAACTTTCTAAACTTCTAGAAAGCTGAATATTTCAAGACCATGTTCCCAGTACTCAAGTTGAAAGCATGATGGCACCTCAGAAAATGGATGGGCAACTACAGAAATAACAAAATAATGTCATCCTTTAAATGGAACTTTAAAAGCCCAACCAAACAAAATTTTTTCCATAGAGACAACTTGCAATGTAAGATTCTCTAAGTATAATTTTCCCTTGACATTTTTATTCTGCATTTTTTAGAAAACCTCAAGAAATATAAGTTGAGGGCACTCAAACCAAGTCAGGTATTTTTGTTAGTGCCTCGTAACAAGTTAGCAGCTTCTGCCAAAATACATCCTCCCAGCCAAAACAGAACAGGTTTTATTACTGGGATGCAGAAAGATTCCTCACAAAATCCCTAACTTCAAAACAAAACAAACAAACAAACAACCACCCAGTGTTTCTATTGCATTTAGCAGTCTGGTAACTGATGTTCTTGGAGCTGACTGTAGAGTAGCTGAAAGACAGCTTCCATATACAGATTCTATATGCTATACAGAGATTCATAAAAGCACATTTAATGTGTCTCTTCTAAGAACTCAGGAATTAATACTCTGCATACACCTCTAGTTGACATTCCCAATGACGCAATACACCTTAGCTTACACAAAGCTGTATCTTTGCTTTCAGTAAAGTAAGTAATATTCTGTTTTCTTCTTTTGTGTGTCGTTTTAACTGTACCTTTTCTAACCCAATAAAAGCATACTCATGCAAAACAGAAGAGACAGAGAAACTATAATGTCTACTAGTGGAGTTATAGCCAAGTTCATAAATGTACTTCTATCAGGGTCTACTAATTCTATCCCTACAAATCATACAATATTTTGTCTTTTGTGAAGAAACTTAATTTGTTCCTATGTCCATCCGGTACAATAAAAAACTATTCTGTGATATATTTCTCACTATTCAGAAGGCTTTTTCTATTTCCACTTGCTGCCATCTGGTGACAAACCAGAGCATTTGCAATATGGTTTTACCTGAATTATTCAAGTATCCGCAGGAAGAGCAGCTACTTGTAACACTGAACATAATTTGCTGCGTTCTTTTGCTGCTTTCCACTTATGCTTGAAATGTTTACACTCTTTTTAGAAAACAGTTAAAAGCCGGTGAATAATTGAGCAACAACTTCCCATGTACTACAAATTATAAAGTGAGGCCTTTTGCAGATTCAGTTAAACAACCCAGCTGAACAGACCTTGCCACTAGATCACTACCACTCTAAGTGGCAGTTCTGTCTTCGTTCCCTTCATTTCCTTCCTCCCAGAGACCTCATCTCCCTCCCCCCAAATCTCTGCACATCAGTTCTGGTACTCAGCAGACTAGAAGGAAAGACGTTTAAGGGTTTTGTTGAATCAGCAAAACAACCTCCCTGCATGGCAAGACAAAAACCATTTTTCTGCCAGATAAACAAGCTGAAACAGCTCAGCAGACAGTCAGACGTAAGAGCCTGCACAGGAGAAGTAATTAATGAAGTGAAGAAGGTCTCACTTTTGGCAACTATAAAGCTCAATCAAATTACCTGACTTCAACTGAGAGACAGTTGTTTTTAAATAAATTGTGTTTAGGTCTTAATCTACAGACATCCTACAGAAATACAGATCTTGTGCCTCCTGGGTCCCCAGAACCTTTAGGGGCACGAACCTCTTAGAACCTTTAGGGGCACGAACACATGCTTTATTAATGCTTGGATACCCAAGAAAGGGATTTGGAAAACTTACAGAGCTGGCATACAGACCTCTGGTTTTCCCTTCTTTCACTCCAAAGGCCAGAGGAGAACAAATAGCCAATGGTAAATGCATTTTTTTAGACAAGGATCAAAACAAGGGCAACTGTCAAATATCTTGTTAAACCGCTTATATATTGCAAAATCTGTCATGTACATATCAAGAGCAGACAGCATCTTCCATGCATTCTATGCTTCTTCTCTAGCATACTTCCACGCATGTCTTAAAAATGCATCAAGAATGAAAATCCCACAACTCTGACAGTTATTAACTTAACAAAGCAAACCTAAAAGATAAGCTTTGCCAACCAGCTTTATCAGTAAGTCAAACTTCTAATATTAAATTATGCAGTTTAATTTAACAAACAACTGCTATACTTCATGCTAAATTCTGAGCACAGTGATTTTTTTAGACCCATGAAAGCCAGGAATTCCTCATAAGATTATTTTTAATTAAATATATTTGGTAACAAATACAAGAGAAGAAAGAAAATTCAAGTAAGAATTTACTCACTCCATTAGTAAACTATTAATGTAATCATTTCCATCCATATGGCCAAACTGGAAATCCCTGTAAAAAAAATGGTGAAAAAAGCAATGATGAAAAAGAAAACAGAATAGTGGATTTCAGCAAAAGTTTATCTTTAAGTATTTTTCCTATAACTGAAGACACTCAGCAGTGTAATTCAATGATGATCTAGAAGACAGTTCATTTAAGATATCAGCGTAGCATGTGTGCCTACCTGTGAAAGTGATCCCGATAATCTCTAGCGACTTCCTGAATAATAGACTTTAGTCTGGAGGAAAAAAAAAAAAAGACATTGATAATCCAGAATATACTCTTTCAAAATAAAAACCATAAACACTGAGATTTCCCCAGAAAACAGCAAATTTGACCTCATCAGCAATAAGGATTAACAAAAACCACCCAGTTCATGGTGCTTGGTTCCTAAAGGTTTAAAATCCCATACACAGTACTTGAACAGCATTTTCTTAGTCTAATTACATATGCAACCAGAAATGGACAGGGGAAGGTCTTGTTCCTCTCAGTCTCAAACTCCAACCCCTTTTTAAATGTTCCACAGACAACTAATATGTAAGCATCACTACAGTAATTTTTAATGTGAGTGAGCTGAAGTACAGTCATTTGTTTAAACTTACTAAGTTCATCTCAAAGTCATCTGAACTCAAGTACTCTCATCCGAAGGTGACACAAGAGCTTTTAAAAGCTGTGAGATCACCGTTTGCTCCTGTGATGTGCTTCAACTGAGCCATAAATTAAGTAAATTCAGGACACTAAGTCAGAAATTAGAGAACACTTGCAAGTTAAACCCACTCATTTAACCTAGTATTTCTTAATAATTAACAAACTTCCAAAGTTCCCTTTGTCATACCAGCACATTTCTCTCATAGTGTCACCAATACTCAGTTCTGTACCTGGTATGTTCCACTGAAGAGTTTTTATCATCAATGACTGCAATAGCCACAAGTTTTCCTAAAATAAGGAATAAAATTCTTGAAACCATTTAAAAAGAAACACACATTCTCAGATGGAAAATATGCCAACCTAGAAGAGCAGATACTCTCCAGGGACAGGAATTAGTTTTTAAGTATAAACCAACCTCAAAGCCAAAGAGCCTCTTCAAGCTGATCAAAATGTGGTTTTCTAAAAGCTACTGAAAATAAATGAAGATGTGGCTTAATGCCACACCACTAGCACTCTATGAAAAGCCTATCCTTAGAAAGAAGTTAAAAGGGAGAAAAACACAGATAAAAATTAATTACCTACTTGGGCTGCATATTTGCATATACCTAAACATGAGGCTATGGAGACCTTTATTACATAATAGCAATTACAAGCTGATTCTAAGTTACTGAATCACTGTTGTACCGATTCAGTAATGACTACTTTCCACACTATTGAAAATTTTGAGTATTATGGAATAAAAATTTGGAAAATTTACTGTCACAGCCCAGAATTCATTACATCATAAAAACAATTTAGTCCACAGACCTCTGTCACACGAGGTTAAAGGCCAACACCAAAACATACTGATTTTTCAGATTTCCTTTGTGAAGTTTTTCTGATTAAAGGAAAAAAAAAAAAACAAACCACAAAACCCAAAGACTTTTACGGTGAATCAGATCAAGGTATGTTTAGAAAGCTGGCCAAAGGTTCTCCAGATCAAGCACCTCCTGTTAGGAAAGCAGATCTGCTAACAGTGCAGTCATCAGCCAGATTATCTAAAGCCTACAGAGTGCAGATCTCTTAATTCTATTCAGATGCCATGATTCACTCAAAACCCTCCCCACCAAGACAACCTACTGCTCTGTTCCTACCTATCATCATTACAGGGAGCATTCTCCCCAAAAATAGAAAGACATTTTTGTTCAAGTAATACTGAAGAGTTTTAAGGGCAAGAACTATGATTCATTTCCAGGCTTCCTTGTGAAATAGCAACAGTTTCTCCCCATCCCATTTCTTCCATACTTCAATTCTCACTTTTCCCCATTTCTTTCCATACTCTAAGGCACTACCTAGTAAATACACTAGGAAAACACTACCTTTTAGACTGGAAAAGACAATGTAAATAAATTCCAGGTACATCAGTTTCTTTAAAGTAAATAATGGTTTCTCCACTGTTAATAAAGTCAACATTTTTCTTTTTTGTAATTTGAGGAATTGTTAGACAAAAATGTAACAGGAACAAATATACTACATTTAAAAACTTGTAACAGCACTTCTGTAAATAACGGTTTAAAATGTCATCATCACGGCTAGGCTTCACGAACAAAGATTAGAGGAGGACTCTACCCACGCTTGCTACAAGCACGTTGATGGCTAACGTTTAAAATGTAGATACAACAATATTAGCTTTTATATGTGAGAACCTAGATGTTTCATAATCTTTAAAACCTGAAAGAACTCAATGCTGACTGAAGATATATATTTTGAAAGGGAATGTAAATAATAAGATACCCTGGCCTGGAAAAATCAACACTTACAGCATTTTTTATGATACTTCAGAGTATGTATATCTTAAGAGCAGTACAAGTTATTTGCCTATTCCAGAAGTCACTTGGCTGCAAATTTTTTATTGGCCTCCAAAAACTTTTACTAGAGAAAAGCTGAAGTTTTCTGGGACAAGTCCACTTTGGCACACGTTCCACTCCCTTCATATCTGTTTTAAAGATATCTAAAACCATCAGATGTAAGACATCTGAACCTGTCCACATGTGATACTTCTAAATCTAGTCATAAAATTCCCTGTAGGTATTCCAAGAGGTCGTATACAACTTATGCAAAACCTAGGGTGCTCTTAAATTAAAATTTCTACTAATTTTTCTGAATACTACACGATTAGACATAAAAACTTTTATGTTGTGAGTAAAGGACTAGCATAGGCCAAGGCTATGGATGAAACCTCTAGTCAACACAACAGGTCTCACCAACACCAACAAAAGACTGGCACTATCAACTCAAACTCTGAGACTGATTAATTTCTGAGACTTATAAAACACATTCTGAGTACTCTTTTAATTTTTCTTACTGTTTTGTACACAAAATGTCAAAGGTATTAGTAGTAGCAGCATCTCACCTGTATCTCCAAGTTCATACAGCGTAAAGCCATCAACATTAAGGTAGCCTTGAAACCTTTCTCTATTTATCCACGATGACAAATCACCATCTTCATACTCTAACGAAAAAAAAAAAGAAAAAAAAAGAATGCTTTTTTTCCGTACAGTAGGCCATCATATTTACTACTTCAGCACTATAGAAGCAAACACTATTTTTTCTCCTTTTTTCCTTTTACTCTTCTTAAACAAGTTATCACATGTTTCTGGACATTTCAGTTTTAAAACTTCTAAAGCAATTTTCAACTGTTGAAGAAAAAGTGTTACAGAAAAACGTGAAAAGCTGATTTCCCCCCCCCCCCAAATCAATGATAAACAATACTATACTAAAAGTTGTGACCCACTGCAGAAAGAACAGTTTCAAACCCTGTCTTTAAAGGTGTATGTGTGCTTGTCATCAAGTCTCAAACAAAGTAAAGAGAGATAAAATTACAGAAAGCAGTATTTGTGAGACTCCTTAAATGAAACAAAGAAATCATGAAAAAGTAGATGCATCAACAGCACTGTGAATGTAAATTAACAAAGTCAATCAGTTATACTGAAGGTTAGTTTCACATGTTACATGTTTTAATCCATAAAGAACCCAGTTCTAACTCAGACCACCAATTAGATCTTAGTCACAAGTAAAAAAGAAAAACATATGTAAACAAAATGTTTCATATTATGTGTACAATAAACACATTCATATTATATAGAGTGAATTATCAATAACTTCAGGTTAACAATTATTTGCCATAAGATGATAGCAAACAATTCCAAGGATAATGCTTTCCATAGATCTGCATCAATTTCCCCTACTAAGGTGAAAAAAAAAAAAAAAACCCAAACCAAAAAACCAGACAAGGTCAGAACATTGAACTGGATTTTGCCAGAACTTTCCGTTATGGTAAGCTCAGTCATAACAGTTGGACATAATAACATTATTCAGTCCCTTAAACTGCATCTTCATAATTTGTTTGACTTAAAGTAATGTTTCTGGTACATTCTGAGACAGTAAAATTTTTACAAAGTAAATTAGAAGCCTATATCATTACGCATTCTGCATTTGTTTTAAAAAGTGTGGAAAAAGCAAGCAGGCGACACAGCAAAAGGCAATTCAGAAGTGTTTCTCTTACAAGCTGTCTTTCTCCAAGATTGCTAAAAATATAAAAAAAATCAAATGCAAATCAAGGAGGCTAGAGAGTGAAATTTATCTGGAGGCAACAGACTGAAGAGGAAGACAAGTACATCCCTTCTATGAAGTCACAAAGAATATCCTCAGTGGCCAATCTGGAGTATTTTCCTGTCGTACTTCTTATTCTCAGAAATGAAAACTGCAGAATAATCTTCTGAGTGATACATTTTCAACTTACAGTAAACCTCATTAACTGTTTGAAACTGTAAATTCATCATATGTGTGATTCCTCTTCAGCAAGTTTTCTTCTATTTTGTGTATGATGAATTAAGACAGTGAGGGAGGGACTAACTTTTATAAGTACATTAACACCAGTAAAACAATTATATTGGAAGCTACATCTTATCAATAACACAAAGCAAACATTGTCACTGCTACTTCATTATTGCTAAAACAAATGCCTTGCATTTTGTGGCATAAGAACTAATTATTTTTTTCTCTTCTCCTTCCTGAAAAAGTTGCTACTTATTCTAAAACTGGGGAATTCCCCAGAACCCCAAAATAACCTTCAAAAAAATTCCATCTCTTCCAGTTTCTCCATATATACTTTAAATATCTTGTCTTAAGGTAATGTCCACTTGTACTTACCATCATAAACAAAGTAAGTTCCATCTTTGAAGACCATAACAGCAGGTAATTCAGGCAATGTCACACACTGAAAGAGTTGGTTTTAAATTAATCCATGAAAGATTAAAAGATGTTTAAACACACAAGCTAAAAACCCTGAAAATATGGAAATGCAGTCCCTGGGAAAATCTCTAAGTACATTTAAATATTTTCTGTCTAAATTTACTACCATAAATTTATCAGCTTCTTACTTAAAAGTAACACAACATCTATGTAGTTTTGAGAGGTAGATCTCACAAAGCGTAAATGAAACAGGATTTTTTACTAGTATCTCCAGTAGCATGAAGAATATTTCATGAGTTGCACATGAACTTTAGATAGGAGACTGTAAAATCGAGGTTTTATCAATCATGGCCCCTGTTCCCAATCTGTGCTGTTGTCAGCATACCTGTCATACTGCTATTTCTTCTGAACGTACAGTAAAACAGTAATACTGATAACGTGTCCCACTAAATGTGGGCTATTTCCTGTGTTTCGGACTGATGGGAATATTAAGAAACAGCTTCAGAAGACAAGGGTGCATACAGACCTAATTTAGGCAAAAAGAAGAATGCAAGCCTGCACTACCATGTTAAACATGATGTTTAGGATGGTCAGCAACATACTAAAAAAAATATAGGTGTAGAAACCTTTTCCTTGGAACTTAAAGAATCTCATTCAGCTCACGTTTTCAGTGAACTGCCACGAAGATATTTTGTCATCTACTCCTGACTGCTTGCTACCATTTTAAGTTAAAATTCTAACAGCACTTGTGGTTAAAAAAGGACTGTATCACGAGCATACTTTTGATTATGTGGGCTGAATTGTCTAATTTACTGATATGTTTGGGAAAGGTAAGAACTGCATAATTTCCAAACAACATGCCTTCTGGTAATCATTCTGCATTATCTGTCTTGGAAGCAAAGGTAAAAGCAGTAGGTTTACAATGTAACAGCTGATACAAACAAGCAAGAAGAAAACTCCAAGTGACGCTTTTGTTCTCTTGTTTTAAACAAAATTTAACATCCTTAAAGGACAAATCAATCTGTGTACAGCTTATGGCTTGCAAAAGACACCTGAACCTTGGTACAATATTACCTAAGGTGACAAAACAAAGCCTGACAGTGAACACCATCAAGCAAAGGCTGATTGCAACTCTAGCAATCAGTAATTTCAAAACATTTTTGCTTCTCTCCATAGAATATTACTACTTCAGCTTAGTGACAATTGGGAAATTACCTTCTGCGGAAAAAAAAAAGCTCACTGCTTACATCAGTGAGATCACAGCATCTCAAAGACTTCCAGCCTTTTACACTCTTTCCACTGCACAACTGAACAGTACTTTTCTTGCTCAGGTGGGGTTGAAGTGCAAATAGGAATATCCAAATTAAGGTGTTCCTTGATAAAAGGCTTCTGGAAATCTAACAGTCCACTATTTAAAATGAATATATTATACTTATGATTTTGGAAAATGCAGCTGCCAAAAAAAAAAAAAAAGCCAACAAATTATGCTAATTCTCACCCTGCTAATTCCAAACTCAGTTCCAAGTCATGTTTTATCAGGCATGGAGTAGACTTAGGTCCCACTTGGAGATAACAATAAATGAAAAAGCCTCTTCATTTTGCTTCAACAGGTAAGCAACAATGGTTAGACTAACAACAGTAATACCAATTTTTTTCCACTCTTGTGACTAACTGTCAATATTTGCCTTGTTACCGACTCCTCCGAAGAGCCACATGAGAATTCAGCAGCTAGTAGACTGGATCCATTGAACTCTGAGCAGACTAATGTTTTGATCACCTGTATTGTACTAGGCAAAAATAACTTACCCCTTCAGTTACTTCTCTGATTACTAAGGTACCAGAAGTACTCCATGGCACAGATCCCCAAACTAGTTATAAAAGTGGTTGGTGAAAGGACTGTCTGGAGCAACAGGAGTTGTATACTGGCTAAAAGTCCAAAGTATCTACTTTCTTGAGCAAGTTGTACAGTCCACATTGAGTTCCACATATCTTCTAATTAATTTTATTAATGTGACTGAACAAGTAATTTGGTCAAAACAAAGCAGTGACAGACAAACTTGGTTTGTATTCTTTCCTCATATAGGCTCAAAAATTATGTTTCAGTGTAATTACTTTGAAATCTATCAAAGCCAAATATACTCTATGAAGCCATATCTGTGCCACTGAAACACCAAAATTACATATATGAGATTACATATATTACATATACTTCACACCATTTCTGTGAAAATAGTAGGCAAGGAAACAGCTTACCTCAGGCACCACATCTTCTGAGGCAGAAAAAAAGTACGTATAAACTATTAGTTCTGAAGCAACTTCAATGTATTTTTCCTGAAAAAATACAAACAATGTTTTTTAATTTCTGAACTTTTAGAATGGGTCAAAACTTTTAAGTCATCTTCAAAGAGCAATTAGAAAATATGGGCTATGACACAAGATTGTAAAAACACTTAAATAAATGTAGAAAGACCACATGAATTTGTTACAAGCATACACTTCAGTCTTTTAAAAGATATTTTAAATTACTCTGTGAATAGCCAAAACAAGTAACTTTACTTAATCAAGCTTCAAACCTTTAAAGGAGATTCACCACCAACATACACAAAAAGCACACGATGTCTCTTTTGCACATGCTCAAACATATGCTGGCTAGGAAGTGGCCTGATAAGAGGTCTGGGAGGGAAATAAAAACAAGAAAGAAAAGCCTCAGTTTTTGCAACCTGCAAAACCCAAACAAATAAAAATCCAAAAGAAAATGTCATACAGTTTATTGTCATTTTTTTTAATTTAAATTCCACAATGCACATTAATGCGATTTTTCAATTTATTATTTTATTTTCAACTGAAAGGAAAAAGAAAAAAGAAAAATCCCCCCCAAAATAACATGTTATTTTCCTCAAATAGCACATTTAAATTTGAAACTCATATCTTAGTACAAAATGCTGCTACAGTGTAAACATGCATGCCATTTACTTGTTACAGGATCTGAGATTGAGCTGCACTGGAAGTGACCTTAAAGATCATTTGGTCCCATCCGCCCACCATTGGCAGGGTCACCTTTCACTAGACCAGGCTGCTCAAAGCCACATTCAGCCAGGCCTTTAACACTTCCCAGGATGTAGCATCCTGACAGTAAAGAATTACATCTTACCACCCTTACAGTAAAGAATTTCTTCCTGATATTTAATCTAAATCTATAGGCTTTCTGTTTAAAACCATTGCCCCTTATCCTGTCAGTAAAGACCATGATAAAAAGCCTCTCTTCTTCTTTCTTATAAGACCCCTCTTAGTGAAAGGTCTTTACCATTTGAGAGATAAAATTCTGAATTTAAGCACAGCAGTTATGAAATGTGGTCTTCAATCTTAAAAAATTCGGATCACTCAATATTCCTAAGCTACAGACTTCTGAACAATAACAAATAATACTGTTCCTATATCAAACCTTCTTAATTATTTTTAAGAATGGAGGAAAGAAATGTGACTCTTTTTTTCTCCCCAAAGTTTACTTGTCAATAACATTTTGAGGCCACAGGCCACTGCACGGAAGAAAGAAAGAGCCAAGAGAAATTGTTACGAGTTTAACCGCCAAAGCATTTCCTCGTGGTGCCTATGGCACCCTTTACAGATGCACAATTTCTGAGCATGAAACATCTTCTGCCCTAGTAATGACGCCCGTCAGCCAACATTTAGATTGGCATTCTTGTTTCTGACTTCCCTGAGCTCCATTTGTTCATAGTTTCCCGAACTCTGAAAAGCCCTTAGATCTTGCACTGTAAAGAAGGTATTGTGACCAGCCAGTCTCTCTCTACTCTCTCCATGCCACTCACCACTAGCCTCACACGTACAGTGATAGGCATCAATAACACAAAGTTTTGAACTTTGTGTCAGTATCTTGTTCTTTTTTAAACAGATTTAATTCTTGGCTCACCTCAAAATTCTACAGAAGTTTTAAGTCACCAGAACCAGCTTCACAGAAGAGTATACTTACCCTGCCACTCTATTAGCAAATTCAACTATATCATCTTTGGTTCTAGGTCCTCTATAGTTGTATGCCAAGTCACCTTTTAAGCTAGATAAACAGGAAAGACAAAAAAAAAGAACAGAACTGAAATGACCTAAACTACATTCGTACATGCAGAATTAATCAGTCTTCACAGTTTTATTAGTCACCTTTTAGCAAGTGATAAGCAAAAGTGGTCAGCAAAATATAAAACTCAATAATGCAATACAATGCAGTTATGCAATAAAAACTTATTTACACAGTCTCTTATTTTTTTGAGGTTTTTAAATAATTAGCATTCTTTTACATTTATTTTTCTAGTGTACAGCAGTCATTTACTTTGTAAGCACACAGCTAATTTAGAACATTTGCTTATGACCCTATAAAAAAAACCCACCCCACACCCAAATCAAACCCCAAACGCTCAACATTTATAGGGCTGAGGTATTAGTCTTCATAAAAGACAAACATATAAACGTCTTTATTTCTTTTTTATAATTGAAAGGTATCACATAATCTGCAAAACCTTCCAAATTTATGTATTAAATTAAGCTTCCATGAAGTGTTGGTCAGCTTATGGTACTTTATTGACAGAGGATGTAGCACACTTGCATTATTAGAGTATTCCAGTAAGCTTTACTAATTCTAACAGGCTTTCTTTAAATCCATATAGGTTTAGGAAACTCACAGGAAAGAAGCAATGATAAACTGAGTTTTCAATGCCTCTATATACCAATAAAACTTTTCATTCTTAAAGATTAATAAGCTAAATAACTCTTATTGCCTTCTTGTTATTTTGACAAGATTAATTATTACATATTATGAGTGTTATTTGCTTAAGCAATAAACCTGCTAAAACCCACAGTCTGTTCACAGTAAAAAGTACTCAAAATTATTGAGTGTTTATTTAATATGACCTGGACTATAAACTACATGTGTTATAAGCAAGTAAATAGAATAGCATCATGGATTGATATTTTCCTATAATTTTTGTCCTCCACTGTCTTTTTTAAATTAGGTGAAGAAAAAAATCTACATTTACTTCTCTTAATAAACAACTTTTCTCACCCTACACAGTAACTACTACTCTCATTTACATAAGATTTTTAAGGTACACGGGAGAGAAGAGAGAGGTAATTGAAAATAAGAAAATGCAATCAGCAGCTTACAAGAAGTTAACAGGAAGACTCAGGTATGCACTTACTGCCTGAATCACTCTAAAGACATCAAATCAAACTGAGAAAGAAATTCCTATTTATAATAACTGTGTGTATATATATTTGAAAGACATATTTATGTACACACACTTCTACATAACTGCATAGAAAACAGCAGTTAAATGAAGTCCAATTTGTTAACTTGTCTATTAAGAATTCTGTTTCTAAATAAGATGATGGATATGACTGAATTTCATAGTAAAACAACCCAGCAGAAATCAAAGACAAAGCCACCATGAGATGGTGGGTTTTAGGGGTTTTTCTTGGTTTGGGTTTTTGGGTTTTTTTTGTGATTGGTTTGAAGTTTTTAAATGGACAGGGCTACTTTTTCTTTACTATCATGAAATCAGAGTTAGAAATTCAATAGGAAGCATCAACTTACAGCTTAATTGTTGGATAGCCTCGCACTCCAAATTCAGATGCAATACCTGAAAGAAATGTGTTAATGCCAAAATGAATTAAGACTTTCTTGCTCTCCTACCTTAATCTTTAAACATAGTTTACTATTCAAGCCACAATAAGAAATTAAAGATATCAATCAGAGTTGACTTGAGCTTTTCACATCCAAATGTTGTCAAATATCCACTTCCAAAATGAAAGTGTAAAACTATTTCAAGAGATTTATTAGACACTCTTCTTTATAAAATTGGTAACAATCTGAGAAGAAAAACTTTTCCAGGACACAAAGGAACCCTTTTGTATATGCAAAACTGAATTATAGAACTAAAACAATGTGCCAATTCTGTCCTAGCTACAAAAATCTAAGAATTTAGCATCAGGATCACAGATGCAAATATTTCAGGATAAGAGTTCATACAATTTGTATGATTTAGAATTTTATATATATGACTGGAAAGCTAGAGATCCACAAAATGAAATTGAAACTTCTAATGCTCCAGACTTACTATAGCAAATAAGTATCTTTAAGATGAAACAAAATTTATGTGGTTTTACAGAAAAAGCTACATAAAATAAACTGGTGTTTGAGACAAAATCATCTTGATCTCAAAAGACCAAACTCTGCTATATGTAAGCACAGAAGATCTGGAATATCACTCAAAAAAGTATTCTGAATAATATTTTAGGTAAATACAACAAAGCTGAATAACCATATTTAATGGGGATTAATTAAAAATGTTACATGTACTTACAAAATTTTATTACATATAAGTCTCAACTGGGCCCCACTCCTCCCTATGCCTTCCCTCTTAAATATCCTCCTGGTTCAACACAGATTTAAGTGAAATGACAATAAACGAGCATATGAAAACAAAGAAAATACTGTTAAGCATTCAACAATCCTCTCACATCTACCCAAACCACTTCTCTGAATACCTAAAGTTTTGGGTTTTCTCTGAGAAGGTCAATACATAGGAAAAGCACCAGCAAAAAAGAAAGTGTTAGAACTGAATTTGGTTCTTCAAGAAGACATTTATGGAGAAACATGGGAAGAAATTGGCTCAAGAGTAAATTCAAAGATTTCAGCAGGCTTTCTGTAACAGTTTAAGGACTGATTATCTGAAAAGAATAACAGCAAGAACACAAAGCACTCCTCCAACAGTAATACAAGGAACCTAAAACTGGATGCTGTCAAGAGATGCAGCACATAAAATGCTTACATAAGTACTCTAAGAGGCGTATCAAAAGTAGATCTTTGAAAAGCTTTTACCTTCCATTTGTCAGGAAGAATTCCCTACACAAGCAGAAACAAATGTGATAAAAACTGCATACTACAGCAAGTTGTCACTTTTAGAAAGAAAAAGATCAGGATATTGTTCTCCAACGACTGCATACTTGTGCTATGACAGAGAACAGAAGAATAACTTAATGAAAAAAACTAACAGTCTCAAAACAGAGTCTGCGATGAAATTACCTATAACCAAACTGTACTTACTAGAAAAGGAAGTTGCATCCATCTTCCCAACTTTTACTGGAGAGCCCATGTTTCTCATTTCTATGCCCACTTCATTCCACACAGGCTCTAGTTTCTTGCAGTGGCCACACCAAGGTGCATAAAACTGAGAAGCAAAAAACATTTTATTAAAAAAAAATAAGTTAGTAGAAGTTGATTCTACAATTAACCCTCAAATCATTAGCAAGGCTTATTTTCCAGTCATGGTTCTCCTTATGTCTTAATAAAACTGCAAGTTAATTACAAGGCTAGTATGACACAGCATTTGTGATTTGGTCCTACTTTTTAATATGAAAGCACAAGTTTGAAAAGAATACATTAAATTGTTGCACTATTACGGGATTTCTTATTTAAAAACAGACTGGGTGGTAACATTTTTAAAAATATTTTGGAATACATTCCTCAAGATCATGTAAACGATCTATCCAGGAATATGTCAATATCTGTCAATAGGGTAAGGGCAATAGATACTATGTACACGTTCCCAAGCTGCTCTCTAGATTTCAGTTCTTCAGCAACTACTTTTATAGAAAAGTAGTGAAAAATTGATCCCATTTTCTCAGGACTAAGCAGAGCTGAGAGACTTTATTTCACCTTTCTGCCTATGTCTTGCTGCAACACCTTAGTGAAATTAATAGGGAACGTATCGATGTTTTGGTACAAATAGGATAAGGTCACAACCTGACAAAGCTGAATTTCATTTTGTTAAACTTTACTGATAACCCTGAATCAGCACATATAGTTTCTCCCCACTCAAAAATAACAAATCAGAATAATACAATTTTGAGCATTACATTACATATTTAGGTGAGATAAAAGGAATTTTACCTCATCCGCAAACAAGCTCCATCTTTTTAGCAATTCCTTGTCCCTGAAATAAGGAGCACCAAAACTTTCCAAAAAGGTTAGAAAAGTAAATGAAGCCCCTCATATATTTGATCTTGCAGTGCTAATAAATGTCTAGAACACAAATTAGCTGGTATATTTAGAGAATGGAACCATAACAATTTTGAAAAGAGGTTATCACCTCCTGATTGTAAGTGGTAGGTAACCTGCTTTCTTTTATTAAGGACTGCAAAATATAGGATGAAAGTTATCTGCATGCAGTATTCAGCCTATTCCTGGTTCACCCTGAACAATACAGACTGCTTTTCCATCTTGTCAGAATTACTGTCATGAAATTTTTCTGCATCATGCATGAACAATTTTCCAAATGATGAAGAAGCCTTACTACAAAGTGTGGCACTGTACATCCTATCTTTTGATTTCCACTAGCACATCTTCCCATTTTTCTCATATACTCACATCTACAAGCCAAATATCATCTTTACGGTTTTCTTTAAACCTAAAAAGGGGAAAAAAAAAAAATCAACAAATCATGTATCTGAAAATAAAACAGTGAAGTGCATGCATGAAAAAGGCAAAATCCAAAATTAAGATTCTTTCTTTAGGTGTGAAGAAACAGAGGAGATAATATTTTCTAGTATTGACATTGCCCCTGCACATGCTACTACACACACAGATGTAGGTTCCTATAATTGTTTCCCAAGACAAAAAAAATAACAAAAGAAAACAGAAAACCAGCAAGAAATAAGAATACATACAAATGATATTTGATTAGCATATGTAATTTAAGGGGAAGAAGTATTTTGCAGTTGTTTTAATGATATTAAATATTGTTGACTGTTGTATTTTTACAGATCAACTAATACACACTCTTACAGCATTGGTTTACACTGTTAATCTTAGCCTTACTGAATGTAAACTAACTAAATTACCTCTAATATTAACACACAAAGCAATTTTAGTTCAACCTCCATTAACATTCTAGTATGGGTGTGTCAGTTTATGGCTTTATTGAAGTTGCACACAAGAAACCAACTTACTGGAATAAAAAAAACAGAGATACACAAGTACTACTGAATATTATTTTTTTATGTCTGATAAAAAAACAGGGATACACAAGTACTACTGAATATTCTTAATGCTAGACGACATTCAAGTGAACTGACTAGCTTTATTAACGGTAAATATGCCACTAAATGCTAAAACCTCTAAAATAAAAATAGACCATGATAAATCAAAGTTCTTTGCTACCTCCCAAAACGTTGCTTACACATTTCACTAAACTGTTGTCACTACATGATAATATGAATTATTGCATTATTTAACAATTTCCATGTAGATAAATAAATAAGCCAGAAATTCAATGTAAGGTTTATTTCTGAGAAGAAATAGTTTATTTCTGAGAAGAAATAGTTTATTTCTATAAGACAGGCTTCATAAATGTGACTGGGACTGGGATTAATGTTACATGCTATATCATGCATGATACAACGTTCTTACTACAACACTCCTATTGTGAAAAGAGATTAATATTTTTATATAATTATGCAGTGTGTGATCTGCACTCTAAAGTCTGATTAATAGAAGTTATAGCCCAACTCACCAATTCCCAATACACGGCATGCCTATAAATGGCTCACGGGTAGTAAGCAGAACCAGAGAACACTTATTATATTTCATTTAAAGATAAATCTGTAATAGTCCATAATGGTCTTGAAGAAACACTAATGGTGATGTTGGCTTACTATTTGAAAGAAATAATTCAGAAATCATGAATACAATCTAATTACAGTGCTGAGAGTTTGAAACTTAGAAATGCAGCATTTCACTGGTAAATTCCAGCCGTTTTTATTGATGGTATAAGGCTGCAATGCCTGTACAGCAGGAAAGGTATTTGCAGCCTCTAACATAAAACTGCACGAGGCAAGCAGCATTTTTAAGTCACAAAATTGCTTAGTTGAGCAACTCACTAAAAATTTACTTCACTACCTTAAGTGCTATAGAGCTAATGAAAGAACCAGTTAGAGTCTGGAATCTCTTGAGAACTCTAACGGAGCTGCAGCTAACTTGCAATTACAATGTTAAATAATTGGTTATGATGCAAGAGGCAGAAAGCAGCTACTGAATCATAAGATCCTGGCTGTACTTCAGTTTAGAATATCATTTCTGCTTTGTAAAAGAATTTACAATGAATTGTTCTCCTCCCTCTGCCACAGTACAACTGTTATGGGAGACTGCAAAGAACATCACAGCACTGAGAAAGGTAGACTGAAATCAGTAGACATCAATGAAAAAAGGGAAAGAAAGGAAACATCTGGAAGCTGAATATTCCAACAGAATTTAGTAACTTTGGCCTAAGGTAATATAAAAAAAATGCCATCGTTTTTGCAATAATAAATTTAATTCATAAGCATCTATTTAATCAACTTCCATTGAAACTGAAATGTGAAGTGTGACAAAAACTCAACTATCGAAACTCACTCTAGTTCTGGTAATGTCAATTATTAAATTACTAGACAATATTAAGAAAGTTTAACATAATGTTGAACAAAAACAGAAGTCTCTGTACGAAAGAGTATTCAAGCATTCTATGAAGGTGCTATTCCTAGGACCTGTAAATACATTTCCAGTTGTAACACTTCAGTGCCTCTTTTTAACCGACTTGTGCAATCCCCTATCAGCTGACAGAGACACAATCACATTGATGGAAAGGTGTTGCACTTCCTTGAATCAAAATTATTTGTCTCAAATACATCTTCCAAACTACATGATCAAATGTTCTCTCAACCTCCACTTAAACCAAGCACCCCACTTAGTCGCGAACAGTTAATTCAACAAGTAGAACAATTCCAAGGGCCTTCAACCAACACAACTGTTGTGTTTATTCCTTGCTGCCTTGTTTCTCACTCCCCTTGCACCGTTTCTTATGCTTCTGATCCTGAGCTGAGCCACCAATGCATCCTCACGGAGAGAAAAATATTTCCCTTTTTAGTCAGGTTACTTAACTGCTTCATTATCACACTAGAACAAGTGCAGAAACATTGCAAGATGAATACTGATCTGAGCCAGCAGATCAGCAGCACAAGCCAATAGGCACCACAATTCTTATTCTGCATCCTTTCTACAGCCCAGCTGGGTGACATTGTAACAGAGGTACCTTGTGATCTCTGTTAGTTCTGCTCTGTATCTTCTTTTCCCATATCCTGCAAACTTGGGAAAGGGATGTGCATCTTGTACTAGTTGGCACTGTTTAAAACTACCAGAATTGGAATAAAACCCAAGGCTTTCAGCAACAGCAAAAAGTCCATAATGTTTAGGTATCTATAAAATGAAAAATTTTATATTTAAAAAAGTTATGTGACTACAGAATTATGCTTTCTCACCCCAAAACAGCAAATACATTTAAATTCACACCTGTGAAAACATGATATGGGAATGTGATGCAAGAGCACAGATACATTCACTTAGTCTATCTTCAGTCCTTTATGAGTCATGTAATTTATGTCAGGTAACTTTTTGGGGCAACAGCACATAAGTAATCAACAAATTGCTAATGCAAGGCAGTACACGACCAACAACACTACACAACCAACTTAAGGGCAGGACTGCCCATTTCAACTCCTACACACTCTCAGGGCTAATTCTGCTGTAAAGGCATGTTTTTACACTGGAATGTAACTGGCACTTCAAGCAGCCATGAATGAGCCCTGCAGGCCTCCTTCTCTTTTCCATTTCTGGCCATGCATGAATGCACTTTTACTTGTTCTCCCAAACCCTCGTGGCAGCCATGCAGGAAAGAACTTGGTTAAGCACAGTCAGCTTTTACTTGGTGCAGGCACGAATACACAGTATATTTACACTACCAAAAAGCAAGAAAGAACAAGGAAATCCAAGGACATTTTTGGCAACAATACCTGCAATAACAGCTTTAAAAAAATCTGAAAAATTAAATTGTTCCTCAAGTTCATCAACTGAACCTATTTAATGGGTTAGACTGAGGGAAGGCCTCATCACAGTCTACATCTTCATGAGAGGAAGCAGAGGGGCAGACACTGTTTTTTTTAATGTGATGACCAGTGACAGGACCCAAGGGAATGGTCTGAAGTTGTGTCAGGGGAGGTTTAGGTTGGTTACTGGAAAAAGGTTCTTCACCCAGAGGGTGGTCAGGCTCTGGAATAGGCTCCTCAGGGAAGTGGTCACACCACCAAGCCTGACAGAGTTCAAGAAGCATTTGGACAATACTCTCAGTCACATGGTGTGATTTTTGGGCTGTCCTGCAGAGTCAGGAGTGGGACTTCCGAGCCTTGTGGGTTCCCTCTAACACAGGACATTTGATGATAATTCAGGCCACTATCTTTCTGCCATTACTGCTGAGAAAAAGGCAAGCTTTTCTAGTGCAGCTTTCTTGACAAGCACACTATACACAAAGCCTGGGGTCATGTTCCCCGCAAGAACAGAAGTACTACTTAGGCCATAAGGCAGGACACCCCAGTACTTACGACTCATCCAGATCCTCCACAAAACCCGCGCCTGACGCCACCACATGTGCCACCACTGCGAGGCAAGGAGAAGCGTTCCGTGAGTGATGTC
>VXAY01003767.1:1133638-1275586 GCA_013399855.1 Oxyruncus cristatus | reverse complement strand
TAAAAAGCTTTTTTCCCTTTTTTTTTTTTTTTTTTCTGTTCATCCCCTCTCACCCAACTAATAAGTTCCTAACATCTGTAGTGGATAGACTGTGACAATTATTCATTGAATGCAGAGAATTTCTTTTCCATGCATTTTACTTTCTGTATAACCCGGTTAGCTAAGTACTGTCTGTATGCCTGATGAAATGAAAGCTGGCATCTTTTTGATCTTAATCTAGCTGCTGTCTAGACTGAGACAATGAAAACAATTTACTCCATCAATCCTTTAGTAGAAAATCCATACTGGAGAAAATGGGGATAGCCAACTAAGTGTTAAGTTAGTATAATCCTGTTCTCTTACTCAGACAGTTCATGGTTGGCTTTAAATAACTTTTAAAGTGAAATAAACATTTTATATAGTTTTGTATGGAACGGAATAAATCCCTCTAGGTCTTGTTTGTTAGCTTTGAAGTTTATTCTCTTTGCAAGTAATGGAATATGATTGTTTAACTTTTGCATTTAGCAAACCAGGGTTGTCTTCTGCAATAGAGTACGAGCCTGTACATTATTCTTGAGATATTTTATCTTGAAATTGAAGGAGTCACTGTATATTTACTTCTTTGTAATTAAATTTATGTACGCCCACATACACAACATTGTACTATATTTATTTATACAGTTTTTGATGAAACTTTACTTCATAAAATGGATATAAAAGATAGTTCTTGCACTGCAGCCAAGTAAAAGTATCGTGGGAACAGCATGTAACATGCAAAACCAATAGACGGGATAATGATGGATGAGGTCTGGAGAAATGTCAAGGGGTTTCTGTGTTTTGGTTATTTTTACTATGAACATTTCATTTGAAAAAGGTACAGCATTAATGTACTACTGTTAATAGATTACTAAATTCACTGGAGAACTTACTGCAGAAAAGGGATGATTTGGTATACGCACTGAGCAGAAGATATATATAAAAAAAAGAAAAAAAGATCATGAAGGATAAGCAAAAAGCACAGAGAATACTACTGAAATCCTGGGAGGTACTGCAGATAAAAGTGGGAGTTATAGGGAGATCAGTAATCAATGAAACATTGGAAACTGAATATTAAGGGTTCAAAGACTCCTTCCAGTCCATATCGTGTAGGAAGATTTAATGGTCCCGCTGTCCCAAAGAGTTTTTGGTTTTGTTTTGGGGGTTTTTTTAACTTGTTGGACAGGGAAATTCAGCAGAGACAAGATCCAAGCTTTGTACCATGGCCTGCTGAAAGTGGTTTTACAGTGCAGTTTTGCTGTTACAAGATTTTTGATCTGTTTGTACAGGCTGTCCACTCTTCTTGCCCTATATGAAGGGCAGGAAAAAGGATGGTTTACCTGTAACTCTAAATTATACAGTGCAGACTTAGTTTTACTGGAATATGTGAACTTTTGCTTTAAGAGAAATAATCTTTTTCAAATAAATTCCTGCCTAAGATTCATTACATTATAAACAGAATATCAAGGTTGATTTCAATACACATTTGCACAAATAAAATACTTAGAATATTAAAATTCTTTTACACATCTTTGTTATTATACGGTGGATAATGTATCCATGACACCATACTAAAGGAGACTTCCCAGCACTGCCCAACCAGGCATGAAAGGTTGTACAGAAGGATCAGATTAAAATATCGAAAAGGGATGGAAGAGTGCAAAGAAGGATGTGGGGAAAAAGAGGAAAGAAAGCAAAATGAGCGCTTGAACAAGAAAAGGAGGCACAGAAGAAGATAAAAGAGTGTTCTGATACAGACAAAGTTTTGGAGGTAGGTTTGGTGGTCAGTTAATACTGTGGCCCACATCAAGAGCTTATGATAGGGAGGGAAGAAGAGAAGTTAAGAAAAGTCAAGAACCTGAGATGTGGAAAAGACAACAGGCTCTATCTAATGAAGAAGGCAAACCTAGAAATTCACATGCCTTCTAATTTTGCCATCAGTACTATCCCTCAATGAGGCTACTATTTTGGGTTATATATTACTATTTGGTTTATATAAATTTTACTGTATAGTTTTATTTCATCGTATATTATTTTCTAAATATATTTGCTATTATATGAAATTTGTAAACATCAAAATGGTATTTCTGAACATGTACACAAAGATTTTATGCCAAAAGTTTTCCAGCTATTCATGTTTTCCTTTCAGTTGCGTGAAATCTGAGAAAGTGCGGGAAAATATATATTTTAATTTTAGTAGAAGTAGTCCAAGAATTAGCTTAGTCATCTCAAATCTCAAAATTAAAAAGGATTTTGAGAGTACAGAAAAATATATTTCTTATTACTTAACAAGGAACAGGTGTTCTGTACTCCAGGAATATTCACCTCCTTGGTATTTACCTTTTATCAAAAAGTTAAAATTACAGCGCTCGAAATTAAGAATTGGTGTCAAGACACATTAAGCAGAACAAAAATCTGAATAAATATTACTCAAATAGCTTTTCACATGAACCAGATGGACTGCCGCAATGAAGGGGGAGGGAGGATATGTACTTTAATTCAAAAGAGATAAGTGCACATTTCTGAACAAACGCTTATTGTGTCATTATATTTTTAGAAAACACATCTATGCACTTCTATAACTACATGCCAGCAACAGAAGGGTTTGTCTTCATGTGTAATACCAGTAACTATCACAAACAAGATCATCAGTAATTGCATCATTCAGTATTGAATGTTATAATAGACAATATGCTGCTATAAATAGTTGATATCAGTGCTGCTTATTTCTCTTTCTCTACAAGAATAAGCTGTACTGACATGTAGTATCTTCCCATAGTGATTGCATCTATGATAGTGGGTCTGTACCAGCTTTTTTGTGTGAGTACCTAAGTCTGTGCCATAAAATGAACTACCCAGTAACATGTTTTTCATGAATCACAATTAAATTCAAAGTAGTAATAAACTGGTAGGAAAATAAATTTAATGTCTAATTAGAAGAACACATGATCTGGTACGCTTTGGGGACTTTTTACGTGCTTTGCATGAGAATTCTTGCAGGTTTTGCAAGGTTCAACATGAAGTAGAATCTGAATTAAAAACATAATTTTGATGGAACTAATACTTTTGACACTGGCAGTAGGACTTGTCTGGTCCTGTATTAACAATTCATCTTTCCATATAACTTTAGTTTTTAAAATTGAACTGATCCCTAGGATTTGGGGCTTTTTTTGTTTGGTTGGTTCTTTTTGTTTTGTTTTTTTATTACTTATTTTTTTTGGGGGGGGTGTGTTTTTTTTAGGGTGAGGGTTATGTCTGTGTGTGTTGAAGACAATTTTTTTTTCCTTAAGCATTACATTTTTATTCTTGTATATTTATATGCATTCCTTTTGTTACAGAGACACCTGGTGGTCTTTGGGTGTATTTACAGAAAGAACATTTTCCTTTTTTTTTTTGCTGCGTTTGCTCTAAAGTATGCTTCATCATTTATAATATATCACTTATTTAGAACCTCCTGCGTTATGGTACTATATAATTTGAAAATTAAATTAGGAACACTTACACATTATCCAGCATGTGCTAGGTATTGATTCTCACGGCTGATGAGGAGTTTTTTTCTAGAATCAGAGCTGTATGGAAGAGAGATTTGAGCGTATTATAGACTAAGTGGAGTAAAAACATATTTCTTCCATAATTTAATTTTTAGAATAATAGGTATTTGATTTTCATGTTTTCAGCATTCAGTTTATGTATTCTGTTTCTGATTCATCTTTTCTAAAAGACTGAAATAATGACCAAAAGGTTATGTCAGAACCAGTTTAAGGTTCAGATCAACGTGTTAGTATATGAAGGAAATGCTTTCTACATTAGAAATACTGGCAAGAACAGGACTATGCTACCATAGAAAAGTTTTATTAATACTTCTTGCATACGTCATTTTTTAAATAATAGGCAATTACAGGCAATTACACAGCATAATAGGTAATTACACGGGATACTACTGTTAGATCTCTTCTCACACCACTCCCAGACTGTCAGGCAGACAGCGTCGATCAGGTCCTGATGCAATGCCTCTGGTGATACAGCAGCTTCTTCCAGTTTCTATGACTGTAGCTGTCCTGCCACAGCAGCCCTTGACATGCACCCACAGCAGCTCCAGCAGATTCTTGATCTTCTTGTAATGCAGCCAGGGACGGCCATAAGCTGCTGCAACTAGGTCGACAGGTGCTGTTGTCTAGCCACAACCTTCTGAACAACCAGCTAGGCTTGGGGTTTTGATTAAAAAAAAAAAAATAATCTCTATACACTTTTTTCATATGGGCATGTTCTGCTAAGTAAATTTTAAACGCTAAGTATCTATATTTTAGTCGGGGTGGATGTGGGTGGGAGTCAAGCTGAATTTTTGCTCCTAAAACGCATGCCATTCACTTCAAGGAATACAAATAACATAAGAACATTCTTATCCAAATTTAGAATGTGGTTTTACAGCTTTTACCCTAGGGAAACAAAATTGACGTTGCAATTATTTTTGTTAGTAATTAACTTTCTGGATTGTTTTTTTTTCATTCAGCAGTTATCAGACTTGTGCCCATGAAGTCATTTAATTAATGCAGTAATTTTTTGTTTAAAGTAATGTTTGCAGAGTCTTTGAAGTGATTTTTTGCAATACTTACATTTACGCTTCAGTTGACGAGTGGTTTTCGCATCTGAATTTCTCTTACGCTTAGTGCAGTGATTTTCTGTATGTTGCCATGCTGATTTGATACAGTTTGAAACTCCAAGAATAATTAATGCAAAATAAATGTATGAAACTGTAGGGACCTGTCCTCTACAAGATTTTTATTTAGCTTTATTATACTTTAATTTTCACTCTTATGCTGGCTGCCAGAATGCTTGCCCATCACTATGACTATAGGAACCAGAACACATTCATAGTGTTTTAGGGAGATCCAGAGGAAATGTAAAGAGTTATTCAATAGTATTTTCTTCCTAACTTAGCCACATCTTTTTATAGCAAAAATATTCTGCATATAGGAGGCAAGAAGAAAACAAAAGAAAATATGCTTTAAATTAATGTTAGCTAACATAGCTGCTGGTGTAATTTAAGTCAAAGCACATTAGTAATAGTATGGTCAGATAAATTTAGGGGTATTCTTAGTGTGCAGCAGATGTTACCTGGCAAAGAAAAACCTTGTAACTCGAGTCAGTAGGCAGGCAAAAAGTTGAAATTACACATGGATGAAGTAATTAGTGAATTCTTGAAGACCTGATTCAGAGTAATTTAAACAAAGATTACTTGTGCATCTTGACAGTTTTTAGACCTGGCCCAGAAAACTGAATGCCTGTATTTGCAAGTGTTGTTTTTCTTTAACAGAAAGATGGTTGCAGACAAAGAAATAATGCTTTTGGAAATGACATCAATTTGTTTGGCAAGAAGTTCTTCTGTAACTTGATGGAACTGTGCTGAATCCAAAATTGGAGAGCAAGCTTCCATTATTGTCACTCACTTCATAAGGGAATGTCCCCCCACGGTAAGGAGTGAACAACTTTCTTGCCTCATACAATATGAATCCACACCAAATGAAAAGTACAATTAGAATATACTTTCTTAATAGATTTTATTGGCTAAAAAAAAAAGTTTCCTTGCCTCTTAGCAGTATTAAATAGAGTTATCTTTCCCCTTTCAGACTTTTCCGTTATGTCTGTATTTGACATAATAGTGTTACTAAAGCAATGGTTCCCTGCTGATGAACAATGTTACATAGCTTTTCTCTGTCTTACTGATGACTGTCTGGTTGGGTGGTGTCATGTAAGTGATGACAATTGCAGAAAATTGCAAATCTGAAAATGGAGCAGGAGTCTTCCTCTGAGTGCCAGAAGTAACCAGTTTTTACCAGAAGTAACTAGTAACTACAGAAGCAACCCTTTCTGTGACCAGGTTTGTGTCTCTGTGGGCTCTTGTTTATGGTTTCCCCCTTTAGTCATTATTGAATAAAGAATACTCAATGCATTGAAAGGTTCTTGATCCAATGATGATCTTAATGAATCAGGTGCTCTCCCCTTCCACACGTCCTTACACCAAACTATTTCTCGTCATCTCTGATGTTACACAGTCTGGTGACTTCCTTCTGCAGCCACTTTGCTTGGTCACAAGAGCAGGCAGGCAAAGAGCCCCACTCTCCTTGCCCCAGCCTCAGCCAGAAGCCCCAGGCATCCCTGTAGCCACATCCCTGCAGAGCTACAGCTCCTCCGGAGCTCACACTGGGTCAAGGCCTCTGTTGTGCAGGAGCAGTTCCTCCAGCACAGGCTGAGTACTATGCCCGTGGGATGTCACCACCACTGCTGAGCACAGGAAGGCACTTCTCAGCACAGCATCTGTCCCCCCCTTTCTGTGCACCCTTCTCTGCCAACTGCTGCCGGTCCCTCCCTGGGCAGTGCCCTGTGTCCGCCAATGCCCCTCACCCACCCCACCAGAGCAGGTCTGTAATGGCTGACCATGAAGCAAATAGACTGGAGATTTAGTGCACTGCACATCACATAAAGATTCCAGTCATGGCCCAGGGACAAATGAGGTTGGTGAAGACGATTACTGTGACTAGTGCCATCAAGGGTACTAAGATGGACATCAAGGGACTTCTGGGATAAATCCTGTTCTAGTCAGCTGACACATGGTGATGCAGTAACAAGCAGGTATAGTTGAGATACAGCATTTACAGGAGAGGGGTTCTCTCCACACAGGTGGTCTGGACATGCTGAAGGCTGTCTTTGTTTATTTTTAGGACTTCCATATAATGTTTTCATTAATCAAAATATACCTGCTTTCTGATGATAAAATAAAGTTTACATGTTTACCCAATTCCTTAGATGCAGGGAAATATTTCAGATTGTCAGGTTTCTTGCTTTCCCCCCTCTTTGTTCCCATATAAGTAAAAATATGAAGATTCTGTAAAGCAAAATTCTCAGAAAATCTTAAACCATTTTCCTGTTTTAAAGATTGGGAAACTGAGGCACATAAGAAAAAAAATGTGAGGTGTTTATGCACTGCAGCTTTAAGAGATAACCCAGGGTCTTGGAAAAAACAAAAAAGCTAAAACTAGCAAAATCACTAATTGTAAGATGCTTGGGAAATACACTGTATTGTTAGTAGAAACCAGGAGTGTCTTACTGGAAAGAGAAAAATCTTTAAATGATGCCAAAGGTTTCTTCTCCTGCCATAACTACACTGCCTTCAAAATTGTCCCAGCATATGTTTAGACCTTACCTATACTGTATCTCGAAATTAGTGACAAACACATTTGAAGTATAAAAACTACATATTCTTGTCTGAAATACTGCTAGATACACCTTCATTTTCATTGCACTTACTCTGTAACATGGACATTTTGCTTGTGCAGAGTCCAGCTGATAATAATAATAATGATATTTTTTATATAATTTTCATTTGAAGAAATTACTTATGCCTGTGAAATAAAGCAGACAGCTTTAGCAGATAGGAGCTAGTAGATTCTGATTATGCAATTCTTAAATATTGCACTCACTATAGGGTGAATAATGAGGTCTTAATAGTTTTCAGTTTTAATAAATTTTCTTAAAATATACCTTTAACCATTTTGAATTATTTTATGTGCTCAATTTAATTCTCATAATTAGTCTTCAGCAAGCAAATCTACATAAATACCAAAGTTGTTGATATAAAATTTAATAAGCAAGCATTTCTATTAGAAATTGGATTTTAATTTTATTTGATCTTAGCAGCCAAAACAGTCAGTAACTATTCACAATTAACTGTATGTTCAGGATGCAGACTAGAAATTGCGTAGGTACAATTTTCCAGTTATGTAAAGGGTAAATAAACTGACTTATTTTAAAGGAAACTATTGTAAATAAAAGCAAAGAAAAAAAAAGTCAAATTTATTTAACTATTTTTCTATATGTTGTTATCCTGCTACTGTGAAAAATTTTGTTTTTCCCCTCACTAGATCGTGTTTCACATATGCAGAAAACATTGTCAATGAGACACTACTCAACATTTGCAGGAGGAATTGCTCTGTAGCTTTCTTAGTCTTTTTTTTTGGCAACTCCATGGTTAAAATTGTCTACAGTAAAAATGGAAAATGATTTTGCAATTTCAGGCTAAGGTGCTATATCAGATTAGATATGAGTAAAATAACTTCTTTATACTGACCACTGTAATTTTAATACCTATAGATCTCATTAACTACACAAACCATAATCCCATTTAGTTCATTCAAGTTTCTGTGTTACTATGCATGTAATGACCAGCACCCTTCTTGAATCTGAACAGATTGATTTGTTACTGTAGGTCTGCATGTGTCCATATACAACCAAATATCTGTGTGTTTTCTTTCTCCCTCCTCTAATGGAGGGGGTTTATAGACACACTGTAGCATGAGATGTAATATGCTTGCATGGTGAAAAAAAAAAAAGAAATTAATTAATTTTTGTTTAATAAGACAGTGTTACATTGTTTTAGATGGACATCCAGGCATGTTTTTATCTCTTTGCAATGATTCTGACATTTTTGCTTCTTCAAGGGCTGTTTGACAAAGAAGATGATTAATTCCCAGGGTTTTTCTTTTCTTTGGTGAAATAGTTTCTAAATTGTGGATAATAGCAAACATCTGCAGAGCTCTATTTGTAGAGCCAACAGGATGCAAGTAGATTGTGGGGTGCTAATGTAATAGCTGTGATAAAAACCAGACACTGTATTAATGAAAACCAACAACTTGGGCTGGTAACTATTATGATTTTCTGTATTGTATCTCTCTGTAAACTTTCCACTTAAGAGGGGTTGTCCCCTTTTGAAAGAAAGTCACTGCAGTATGCTGTGCAGAGCTTAAACCACGTCCATGTTACCAGCAGGACATCTTTCCATAGTTGCAGACAGGAAGGAGAGCCAGCAGCCCAGGCGTCTAAGACTGTGAAACACCAAGGGAGAGACCCTTGGGCCACTGTGAGGGCTGGTGGCCCCACGGGCTCTCATGGAGTGTGGGGGGGGTCTCCGTTGGGATCTGTCAGGGCAGGGCATGTCAGCCAGTGCCTGTCCCACTGTCCCAGCCAGGGGCACTGGGGCAGACTCAGTCCTGGGCATTGGGCACCTCCCTGGGCCCATGAGTGGGCTGAGCAGAGCTGTGGGAGCTGGAGAGCAGCCCTACTGCAGCAAGTGGCATTGTTCTGTTTGAACAGAAGGATACAGCAGAACCCACAGAGATCATTCCTTGGATTTGAAACCTCCAAGCAAACATAACAGTACTGTGGATTTTCTTTTAGAGCCAGATATTTTCTGTTGTGAGACAGCCAGTGCTGCACTGTGATGTCCTAGCTTTGTCATCTGTTGTCCTGAGGTTAGAGGCTTAGAATCACAGTTAATATTTTTCCATGGTTGGAAAAGTAAGATTTGGTTTCCCTTGCTGTAATCTGAAAGTATTAACATATTATCTGTCAGTTTTGGGGTTTGAGACACGATTACACATGCAAAAATTCAGCATTTTCCAGAAAAGACTTTCAATATCAAGTAGAGAGATTTTTAGGATTTCAACCTCATGGAGTTGACAGAAGTATAATAACAGAAGAATTTTCTAAATGCTGTCTCAAAATATCAAAACTTTAAAAAAACATACTCATCAGGAAAAAACCTGTACAAGGTATAGCATTAGATAGACCATATACATGAATAAAATATTACTGTTTTACATAACTAGTAGTGCACAAAAACGACACACAGTGGGACACCAGGCTGAGGGCCCCAACAAAAACTTTCTCAGCCTACTTTTTCACAGCCTGTGTAGAAAACATTCCTGTTGCCAGATGTTTTGTTGAGGTTAGATCTGTGATATCCCCTCTGGAATGATGGCCAACATCTTTGTAACGAACAGCTTAGCTTGTCTTAGCTTTCCAGCATCCCACTGATTTTCACAGAACTCTGTGTCCTCCTTTCAGGCTTTGAAGCTGCAAAAGAAAGTAATGTTTTGTTGGCTTGTGAACCAGTCTGTCAACATCTTGGAACTGTAAATTACAGCACGCTTACTACAGTTTGCTTGGATTGGCAGAAACTAGTTGTACACATGTCAGCATCCTGTGATTATTAGCAGCAGCAGAAACTGGAAGAGCTAACATGACATGGGACTAAATGAGATATCTGGTAAAAATATTTTTGAGGGTTGCTGTTATCCTGTTATCCTGTTCTGATTCTTCCATTCATGTGAGAAATTATTCTGCTTTTATTGACCTGAAAACATTATGTTCTGGCAGGCAATTATACAATCTTGATTGAATTTCAAGGAAAAAAAGACCCTCCCAGCATTTTTACTTATAGTATTTCAAATTTATTTGCTTGTTTTGGCACTCTCTTTTTCTCCTATATCTATGAATTGGGTTTCTGCACATTTTTTTAAAGATTCTAATCTGACAGCGTCTAGGAGTCTGAATTCCATATCATGTGTCATTTACTTCCTGTGTGACACAAATTATATGCATTTACTTCATCTGCAAAGGCACAAAAATATTATCATAAGGTTGTTGTGGGATCTAATATTTATAAAGCATGGTCTAATCCTTTCCATTGAGAAGTCTCATGAGAGAATATTTATGCTGTTCAGAATGTTAGCTCTGAAGAATATGAACATATAAACCAAACATCAAATTAAAAATCTCTCCATGTGAAGATTTACTTTGGCTTTTAGTTAAATAAGTCAGTATTATATACGATCTATAGCTATTCTGTACATTAGACCAATATCAGTATCAAAAAAAGTATTAAAGAGTTTAAGTACTTAAAAAGGGAATGTGGGAGAAGTTGACACATTATATGAAGAAACGTTTTTTTTGTAATTCTGTCATTCCTTTATCCCAGATGTTACATTTCCTCTGATATCACTGCTTATGAAGTACAGTTTAACTTTTTTTTTTTTTTTTGTATCTGTACTAAGGTCTGTCTTATAAGTATAGTTTTATCATTAAACCTGATAATACAGTGTGGATGAATTTGAAATATTCATGAACATTAAGGAAAATGTGAGAGTTAGGTGTCCCACGTAAAGTCTGGAGTAGGATTTAAAGGGCAGACTTTAATAACCTGCTATAACTGTGACTTTCTGAGAAGTCACAGTCCCTGTGTTTCGCAGTCTGAGTTCTGAAAAAGGGAAACTGTGCTAACATTAATTTGCAGGAATTTAGATACTCTGAGAATCTTATGTTTCCAGCTACCTGAAGTAATTTTTTAACAGAATTTCATCAGAATGGTTTGTATCACCCCATGCTGATTTAGATATACTTTTATTAGCTGCTTACACTGAGAATATGGGTGCTAGTAACTGAAAATTAGTTTCTATATGGATTCTTCTTTAGTGTTGCTAGGTGAATACATGGTTTCTAAAAACTTCAGTGTTCTAGGGCTAGCATGTTTTAGTCTGCTTTATTTTAATGGAAGACACACCAAATCCAAATGGAAAGAAAGATATTTCAGCAAAATGTTTATTCACTAAAAACACATATCAACAACAAAACCATTGATGCAAAAGTTTTGTCTTCTATTAATATTCTGTAGGTGCAGAGAAAAGGGGGCTTAAATTCTAAAGATAGTACTACTTTGAAAGTTCATAAAATTTATTTACTTTTTCAGTCACCAACTTAGAAATTTGAGATGATTACATAAAGACATGAAGTGCTCTCATTTTATCCTTTCTAAATTTCCCCTCTATGTTTTTACAGTTTATTGTTAGAAATTTCTGGATAATAATTGCTTTTTAATCTAATTTCTCATAGGACAGGAAAATGCTTCTCTAGCTGTACAATGGACAGGGCAGCTTTTCTTAGATACTGTAAAACCTTCTCTTTTGTCACTTCAGTTGGGCAGCTTTCACAATGAGATGCTAGTGAGACACAAGTGAGGGATATGAAGGGTTTTTTTTTGTCAGAGGATACATGTGTCATTACATGTGTCATTTAGCCACCAACATGCTTGTAGCAAGTGTGGGTAGAGTCCTCCCCTAATCTTCGTTCACGAAGCCTAGCCATGATGATGACATGTGTCAGTAGGCTAGAAGTAGAAAGCTCCCAGGTTAGGTGTTTGCAACCCCTTTGAGAATGGCTCAGTCGTCTTGGGCCAGACAAGGTGTCACTTGGGGAAGGGCCAGGCTACTCCAAACAGGCCAACCTGCCATGCTGCTGCTGCTTTTGCTGATTTGTCTTCCAGTTCCATGGAGCTGGCAGGAGAGAAAGGTCTTACAGTTCTAGTCAGTACTTTTGAGTCCTGGAGCTATTAGCTGTTGCTGCTCCAACAGTTGCATTTCCATCTGTTTTCACTTTCCATATCTTGCCTAATTTTAGTTTGCCTGCTTTCTCACACCTCAACAAGAATTTTCTCAGTGAACCAGAGCCAAGGTCAGGTGGAGGGGCTGTACTAACCAGGGACAGCTGAACCCCACAGCAGAGGATCACACAGCGACTAATGAGAAAAGTTACTGTGAGAAAAGTACTGGTATAGAAACCAAGAAGCCAGTGAAACAAAAAATCAAAGTCAGAATGTGGAAAAAAGGGCAAAAGAACACAGTATTTTTTTTTAAGACACTGGATTCATCATACAAGTATGATCTATTCAAAGTCTAACTTTGAATTTCATGTCCCTAAATTCAGCTATGAAGTCATGGCCAAGTCTAAAGGTACGCTCATGAAATATGACTGTCAAAGGTAACAAAGTACAAGTACTTATTTTTAAATTCTTGTATGCAATTAACTTGATTTCTGTAATACAGTTTTGTTTTATATTGATTTGATTTAAAATATCTAATATTGACTGAATTGGAGAAAAATGCATCATTAGATGTTCTGTGGCCCTGGGGCATCACCAGCCCTGCCTGTCCCTCCCACAGCCCACCACCCCATTGTGTCCCCTGACCCAGCAATGCCCCAGCCAGGCTGGTCTCCAGTTCCCCACAGCCCTGCCCTGGCTGGCCATGGGTCCCCAGCGTCAGACCCGCATCTCAGCCTCTGTCTGTCCCTAACCCCATTCCCAGGGAGCTGCCCCATGCTGTCCCGTTGCCTCCCAGCTGCTTGCTCCTGCCAGACCATGGGGACCTGCCACCACCACCACAGCCCCTGTGGTGCCCTGACACGTTGTACAAAACTGTATTCAGAACATATTAGCAGTAAGAAGTCCTACGCACAAGACTTTTCATCAAGGGACGTGATGTCCAAAAGAAATGCTACAGTTTTGTAATGAATATATCAGTATCAATTCAAATGGCAGCTGAAATTCAACCACGAGGGAGGTAATGCAGACTGGTTAGTTCTACTGCATTGAGGCTCAGGACATTATTTGTTTTTTTTAATGGTTCTGCTACTGAGGTGCTTGTAAGTACGATAAAGTCAAATAACTTTCCACCTAAGTTCTCTATGGGAATGTGAGGATTATGATGCATTCGCTTTTGTTGAAATCTGCTTTACAGAGATTTGGTGGGGTTTTTTTTTGCTGAGGTCTGTGGATAAAGAACTGAGATTTACTATTTCATACACATCCAGGAATATATCTCAGCCAAAGTTTCCTGAAACAGTTGCCATAACTATTATACCTTGCAATACACAGGTTGAATTGTCATTTAAAGAGTTCAATATTGTCCCAGTCTCATGGTAGGTTCGGGCTGGGTGGAATTCAGTGCATAACTTTGTTCACCTTCACACTTCAATGTCCGCTAAAAGTGTTCTTTTCTGAAAAAAAAAATTGTGCAAGATTTCTACCTTATTCATTATATGCTATTTGATTTTTAAGCTTATTTTGACAGTAGAAATACTTCATATAACCATCCAGTAATGTTGAATTTGGATACTCGTCTGACTCACAGTGCATGAAGTACATTGTGTTCCAAAGAACTGAAAAAACATTGTTTGTTATCAATTTTTAAGTCTTGTAAACGTCATTATGGCTAAATAATTTACCAAGTCACTTAATTGTTTATCAAAATTTCCTTGGTAACCTTCATTTGAAACAGGTTATTCTTAAGGCCAAGTGCCTGTACCTTTATCTCAGCTTCATTAGTCAGCCCCAATCAGGACTCTCTTAACTAAGCCATAAAAATTGTTAATATAAGTGATATAGAAGCTGATTTAATTCTTTCCCTTGCAGGAGGCATGTCAAGTCAAGTTGAAACACAGTGTGTTTCCAGCTACCTGTAAATATCCATGAACGCTTCTCCCAAAATGTAGCCATATAACTGAGCAACAAGCATCTGAGATCACCAACATGTTTATTTTCAATCTGCAAAAGGTGGCAGATGTTTCGCACGTGATTGGAAATGGTAGCACATGTACTGATTTGTCCCAGAATATTTTTGCTGCTGAGTCAGTTTTACTGAAAAGTAAAAATTTTCTATTTACAACATTTTTTCTCTTTGTACTTTGCCATGGTGACAGGAGCCACATTTTAATGTAACCATAACCGTGACTTCTTTGTCAGAATCTGAATCTGTGGTTTCGTACCTTATTAGATTTATAAAAAATTATGTCTGTAGCACAATTATTGCTCCAGAAACAAGTATTTCCTAGAGAATATTTGGCCACTATCAGAATAAAAGAATAAAACATATAGAAAAATATGTATTTTAAATATTATATAAACAATAAGATAAATACAAAACTATTATCAAAAATTCTGATTGTTTCCATAACTCAGTGCAGTTCAGTTTTGCAAGCTAGCAATTTATTTGTACCGTAGTATATATGGAAGATTTTATTGAAGCAAAAATTGTCTTGATTTCAGCACAATTTCATATAGATAACATAAATACTCTTTAAACTGCTTTATTAGCTATCTCTATTAAAATTCTCCATTACTCCTATTCTAGAATATTATTATTATTAGCAGAAAAAGTTTGAGCTAAATGTGGCTATCTGCTCACAGGAAAAAAAAAAAAAAAAAGGAGATACCAGAATAGCTTTTAACTTTAGTTGTAGTCTACTTCAGGAAATGCATCCAGATTCTAATCTTCTCCTGTTTAATATTAGATTACCTATTCTCTTTCTTAGTTGTATTCTGTTGACTTTTACAAACCTTGATTTGTTTCCTATGTTAGTATGACAACTGACATACCATATATGTTAAGAGAATTGTAAAATACGTAAATGTATAAATTTTGAGTAAGAAAGTGTTTGCACAGGTAGTTAATATTTTGTGATAGAGATTTTTATATCATTGAAAATAAAAGTAACCTTTTTGGGCAAGCTTTTTGAAGATATGTTATCTCTCCCAAAGATCTTGCTTCTTTTGTATATTTAGATGATCTACATTTAACAAGGCTTTGATGAAAACTTGAATAGGGTATCTAATCAGGATATCTATTCAAAATGCAGTGTCTTCAAACATTAAAAATATTAGGCAAAGTAGGAACAAGCTATCATCACTTCTTGGGTTCTGTACATTATCCACTTCCCTCAAACGAGGAGGAGCACATTAAGATGACAGACTATATCGGTTCTACTTTTCAAGTTGCAGCCGTTGGCACTGGTTGATGGTAATTCTTTTACAGCATAAAGCATCACCATAATCATAATATTTTCTGCTTTTTAGTCTCAGTTAAAAGGTTCCTATCTGTGTTCTTTCTGACTTCAGTTAAATCTAGTCTTCCTCTGGCACAGAAAATGTATTCATTTCAGTCAAACATTAACGCCAATGAAATATTATATGCTAGTAAACGGTGCTAGTACAAACTAACAGGGTGCTTAGGCCTTTATAAAAAACACATGGTTTAGGAGAGGAAATTTTGTCATGTATTTCCTTAGTTTCATCTAAACATGTTGCACAAGTCAGAGAGAACTAAGGGGAAATATTAGGTGACTGGGAGAGGATCAGAAGGAAATAATTTTCTATCCTCATGGAGAAATCTAGGGCTCTAGTGCAAAGCACTCAGGCCAGGCACCTTTGGCATTTCTCTCTTCCCTGCCAGAAAGGATCTACAATTGGCTGAGTCTCCTCACGGCTGCCCAGGAAGACTCTGCAGGAAATGTAGTAAAAGCTAATACCAGTGCAGGTGTTCTCACTCAGCATGAAAATCAGAAATCCACAGAATTATAATCTGCTGAAAACAGTTTTTCCAGTTTCTCTATCCTGCTTGCTAATTAAATATTGTTAAGCCCTTTCCATGTATTGCTCAGAATTTCAAGCTTTAGAAGATAATAACCTTTTAGGTCAGATAAACTTAGAATTTATAAGGTTGGAAAAGACCTCTAAGATCATTGAGTCCAACAATTAACCACCATGTTCACCACTAAACCATATCCCCAAGTGCCACATAGAATCACAGAACATCCGAAGTTGGAAGGAACCCGCAAGGATTATTGACACATTGACACACCCATATGCCTTTTGAACACATCCAAGGATGGTGATTCCCCCACTCCCCTGGCAGCCTCTTCAAAGGGCTGACCACCCTGTCAGTAAAGAAATTTTTCCTAACACCCAATCTAAACCTCCACCAGTGCAAGTTGAGGCGACTTCCTCTGCTCCTGTCACTTGTTTTCTGGGAGAAGAGACCAACCCCCATCTGGCTACAACCTCATTTCAGATAGTTGTAGAAGCTGATAAGGTCTCCCCTGAGCTTCCTTTCGTCCAGGCCAAACAACCTCAGTTCCTTCAGCCACCCTTCATTCGACTTACTCTCCAGACCCTTTACCAGCTTCATTGCCCTTTGTTCTAATATTGTGTGATGTTGAAACTGGGAAAATAAATAACTAAAGATTATAATAATTGATAATAATTGATAATAATTTATAACAATTTCATTTAGATTTCTAAAGCAGAATTCATTCTTTATTAGGCAGATGTCAGATCTTGGTGAGCATAAAGAACAATTTAAAGCCAAAAGCATGTGGATGAATTTACATAATCTTATGTCATGTGTCTCCTCTTAGAATTTAGCATTTGCTAAAACCAATAAGGAAGAAAAAACTCACGCCAACGATGAGGTGATTTTGTTATTTCCTGAGTGTTTTCTTGAGTATGAAAGCCTATTAGTATCAGGCTTTTGAATCTTTTCTTTACTTCTGCCTTATATGCTTATATAGTCTCCTTTTATTTATACACACAACTCCAAGGAGTGGGAATAAGCAGATAGCAGGTTTTAGCTCCTATTTCAGTGAATATCAGCTTGCTATCTAATTTATATCTTCATATAAATTAAAATACTTTGTAGACAGACTATACAATTGATTTTAACAAAAATATTTCCACAGTCATATGTGTGAGTGTGTTTGGGTTTTTTGGTTTTTTTTTCTGCATTGGAGAGACATATGGTCACAAAATACATAGCAGAACACTGCACTTAGTTGCGAACAAAGACAAGACTGAAACTACACATCAGTAAAACTAGCAAGTTAACTTCTTCAGGCCAACCTAAATGATTCAAATCAGCTGCAGATATAGAAAAATTACATAAAAAATATGTGCATATAGAAAAAAATCAGAAAAGAAATGGTCTGTCTTTTAAATCTGGTTTTTTTTGTCATGGAACTGTTGACAACTAGATCACTTATGTTCAGGGTTGCCAAGAGATATACCTAGCTGAAGGGAAACTTTTACAACTTACGTTCAACAGCAGTCATTCTTATTGCCAGATGAATAAAAGCAAATACTGACACATTTAACAGAAAACAGTGTTGTTTCTTGTTCTTAACAAAATGGTTATTATATCTAGTGTTCTGAAAGCTTTTCTGAACACCATATACATAGAGAAAATTATCAGTTACATGGAAAGTTTCTTGGTTTACTTATTTGAAAAGTCAAAGGACAATTTCCATCTCACTTGGTCCTGTCATCCCTTCACAACACTGTATATTTCAGTTTGTCTGTTTTAGCTTAAAATGATAAACAGTGGCATAGTTTTGATTTGTAATCAATAAGGTATTCCTACTGTCGGTAAACATTGTAGTAAACTAAATTGTTACAATCTGTCACATAATATATCAAATTTTGGGGTTTAAAATTGCTTGTATTTTCCTTTCTTACCACCTTTCTGTCTTTAATTGGTTTCTTGGAGGCTGGGCAGAGAGAAGAAAAAAACAATTGAGCAGAAAGGTGTAATAGAAGATGTACATTGAGTCTTTCTTAGTTTTCAGAGACATATTATCAGGAAACATTTTTTATACAGATCCTTTGATTTTTGCAGATAAAATCTCTAGGTGTACAAATGTGATTAAAAAATATCCTTTAACATTTCCATAAGACTTTTTGTAATTAATTTTAATTAATAACATTTTTCAAGACTGTATTACCTGGTAAATTTCACTTATAGCTTAAACTTCTAATACAAGATGAATTCATACTTGGTTAAGACAATCAATCACAATGATGTTGTCCTTAGCCAAACTCCGTCAAGTGAAAAGCTGATCATCTACCTGTTCAGGTATAAGCAGGCCTTAACTCTTAGCCCCTGTTTGTAGAAGAGTAGAACTCAAGGTGCTAAGAGATTCAAGGCTTATATCTGTGACAGACTTATGGTAGCCATTACCCAACGAAAAAAGTTAAATTCATCAGTAATGTAAGTATGCTTGAGTTACTGTATTAGTTTATAGATGGTTTCTGGTTTTAATTTAATATCTAAATTTGCCCACAGGTTTCTTGTCTTTGCAAATTCATATTTATAGGCATGTTTTTAATTTACAATAACACAGTTTTTAGTGATTACAAAAACTGAGTCTTCATAGCTAAATTACGGGGTATGGAGAACAGATCCCCTTTATGTTAGAAAATTATCTCTCTTAACTCTAACGCTGTTTTTCTTTAGGGAAGGAATGGAGTGGAGATTTAGCAGAAGAAGGAATGGAAAAGTCTCACCATAGAACAATTTTGGAGTGGATGCTTGCACTGCAAAACATTTTTTTTTAGAATACAAATAAAGATGTCACTATAATGGTGAAGGGATCCTTACTTATAGATATTTTCACACATATATTTGGTTGGCTTGCTTTAGTTTCCCATCCTGCACACACAACTTTCCTATATTATTCCCAACTTCATTTAATTATTCCAAATATTAGAATGACGGATTAAGTTACTAATATATTTTTTAAATGATCCTTGTTGCTGCTCACACTATCTGCCTGAATTGCATTAATGAATGAAGGTTCCACAGAATGGTTTTTATTCTGTTTCTCTTTTGCTTTCCTGCCCTTTTCTTCTCATTCAAAAGAAATGCTAGACATCAACTTAGGTCAAGTTAAACAGTACAGAATGTATTTCTTTGGCTTATCTATGACAGGATCTTGGATATTGGGAAAGTTCATCCTTTCATTTCTTCTGGGCATTCTTGTGCTTAAGTATGATGGAAAGCCACTAAGAATAGAAAGAGAGAATTAGGTTAAGCAGAAAACACTAGAGAGAGGATAATCTGAAGCAGTACAAGATTGTTCTGAGCAGTTTGCTCTTGAAAAAGTGAAGTTAAACTGTAAAAGAAGGTGCTAAATGAGAAAGTAAATGTTTTGTTAACATATAGACATCAGTCTTAGTACTCCTTTAGAAACTACAAAGATACATAAGTCCCTGACAAAACCAGAATGCAGATAATAGGCCGTTCTATTCCATTTCAGTAAAAAAAGTTGTACAACATGGCCAAAGCTCTTGTCACATTAATATGGAAAATAAGTTGAAACTGCACTCAAGTTTCCCATTGGTATGTTCCCATTGAACATAACCATTCAAAATAAAATTCAGTCAGCTCAGTAGTAATCATAATGATTTCCAGTGAAATGGATATACTTTTCAGGATAACCCATAGCAGTCACTTGCATATGTGTTAAATTCAGGGCTCTCAAGGGTAGAGTTAGAATGGTGTTGTGTACTGAGGGGCTCCTCATTAATGAGGGATTATGTGGAAGAGTCTTTTTTTAGACTAGATGTACTGGAAAAAGTGTGGGTCATTTTAGGTACAAGACATTTGTGACAATCTTAACCCTCAGCTGTGTCATGCTGTCTTCATGGGTCTTCATCTGTTCAGACCATTGCTGACAGGTAAACTCTGAAATGTTAATAAGTATGGCTGTGAGACTATATGTAAAGAGCCTGAAGAATTGTTCATAGTACTTTTAGTAAGAACATATTTTAAACTATAAAAAAAGATTGGTGCCTTTAGATTAATGTCAGCTCTCATTTACAACCACTTCTAGTACATGGACTGGTGTAGTACTTGCAGACTATTTGTAACATGCAAGTACATCCACAAATAACGTTCCTGCTGTCATGACTGGAAGTGATTTGCACAACTTTAATTCAAGACATTTGCCTGACACTCTGCCCAGACCAGTGCTTTTGTTGTTGATGTTGTTGTTACTGTTGTTTCCTCTAATACTTTTTAGTAATATTGTTGGAAGTGGTGTATATCTCTTCGTGGTACTCTCTTATGTTGTATATAATAGTCTTACATAATTGTATATAATTAATATAATGATTAATAATTTTTTTGAAGCTCTGATTATTTTTTTTCTAGCAATAACCAGTAGGTTAACTAAAAACAGAGTAAAAGTTTGTAAGAAGAGATTCTGGCAAACAAAACAACCAAAATTAGACTGATCCTATCCAAAACAAACAAAAAATAAATAGGCACATGCTTTACTTTTTACATAGAAATGTGCTCTGGGTTCCAATTCTCATTTAATTCTGGGTAAGGACAACTAACCTAATCAAAGTAATCACAGGAGAAGGAACCAAGATCTTAAAGATGTTCTTGCTTTTTAAGGTCCTTTTAACTGCTGTTGACCTATAAGTAGTACTAAGAGAGTAACTTTCAACGTCTATATGCTGCTGATGTTCATCGTAGTTTTGGACTACAGGAAAAAAATCAGGAACACATCTTTCTTTCGATGTTATTTATAACCTGATGATTCAAAGACCTAATTATGATAGCTTCTTTTCTGAAGTCCAGATATTCAAACCTAAATGAAAACATTCTTTTTTATTAATAACATAGAAGCTTCCATCTTGACAAGTATTGACACTTAAAATACTGAAGATACAAGATGTTTTCATTATTGAGAATGATAGAGTCTTAGAGAGAGAGAGTGTTGCATGTAAAAGTGAACAAACCATTACTTTTTAGCTCAGTCACTGTGCTCTTTTCACAGTGATTAAAGTTTTTGTGGCAATCACTGTCGCTGTTTGAATATTGAGTATGGGCAGTACTGTTATTCTGTTAAAAGAAATAACTAAATCAGAAAGGAAAATTATGAATGTGAAAAATTGGGAATAATTGTTTTTTTTCAGAATGGGATAGGCAGTGTTTGTAGCGCAACTTCAGACATCTTCCCTGCTTTAGGTGTGGTCTGATGAAACACTAGTCACCTCTCTTTGCTCTTACAATCTGCTAAATAGAGCAGAGGTATTCTTGTGGATGACACTGTTATTCTTAGGATATGAGGGGGGAGAAGGGGAAAGGTTGTTTCTAATGCAGTACTTATTAATAGCATCTATATTCTAAACGTACAAAGTAGTGCCTCATTCTGCAACCTTCTCAAGGGGATGTGGAAAGATATACTTCCAATAAGGTCCTTTTTGTACACTTCATTGCAGTATTTTTCAAGCTTTCCTGAAAAAAATACATTTATTTTAGAATTGATATGTGAGGATGGAAAACTGAGAAATCTGAGCATATGAAAGATTTATTAAGAAATATATTTTCCCTAAAACTGTGAAGTTTCAAAATTATTTTAGTGTGGGTCCTTTCCCATTTTTTATCAGAAATATATGTAGAAATTACTTGTTAACTTGAATGCATTGATGAATACTGATTCATTCAAAGTCAGACTTTTGTGTTTGAAGGTGATAAAATGAAAAATCATGCCAAGTCTTTTTCTTCTTTGCACTCACATATGCAAGTCTTTCAAATCACTGCTTTCCTGGACAAATCTAAATATCACAGCAACATCCCACCTGTGTGCTAAATGAAAGGTTTGGCAGTGCAAAAAAACCAAACAAACAAAACAACCCACACAAAACCCCCAAACAAACAAAAAACAAACAAACAAACAAAAAACCAAAACAAAAAACACAAAAACCAAAACAAAAAAACAAACAAAAAACCCCACCACAAAACAAAAAAAAAAAACCAAAATGCCTCATTTATTCTTAATTTGATTTAATTTTAAAATTCCTCCAACTTATATTGCTGCTATTTCAACACTAAACTGTAGTCATAAGTATAAATTATGAAAGTATACTAGTATCTTTTTCCATCACATGTACCAGAAATTTGTAATTATATTTTTATTAGGGCTTTACTTGGAAACTATGCTACTGAGTTATTTTTAAAGTATGGAAAGGGGAAACATTTATGTAGGCATTCAGTAGAAATAATATGTATCTCTCAGAAGATCAATTGTTCTTGCGTTTCTACTTCGATTTCTCATCTTAAAAATTCCAGAGTGTCAGGCCACCTAGTCCACCCCCCACCCCCTCTCCTGCAATGAGCCAGGACATCTTCAATTAGATTAGGTTGCTTGGTGCCGCATCAAATCCAGCCTTAAATGTTTCCAAGGGTGTGGCATTCACCCCCTCTCTGGGCAAGCTGTTCCTGTGTTTCACCACCTTCATTGTAAAAAACCCACTCTCTTATATCCAATCTAAATCAATGTTCCTTCAGTTTAAAACCATTACCCCTTGTCCTATCACCACATGCCCTTGGAAAAATAACCGTCAGGAGAGACCTGGATTTTACTCCAGGAGACACCTGGAATAAAATCAGGAACAGTTGAATTAACTGATGTGGTTAGTCTTGATTTTCTGTTTTTTTTCTTGACCATAAAACACTCAAATTCTGGTACCATGTGGAAGTAACTTCCCGTGCACAGGAATCTTCAAATTTAGAGTGTATTTTTATAAACTACTCCGGCAATATTTCTGGTTGTTGGAAATCAGGTGTAGTTCTGCCAAGCTGAGGCTTGTTGAAGTATACTTATCTGTAATGAGCAATCCATTCTCAGGTGTTACATGTTACTTTTCATTAAAGAGTGTAATGGACAACAGAGAGTGAAGCTTATATTTACAGTAGTTTTCCACAACTTTGCTTACAACATATTTGCTACTGCAATAGGAGCTGAAAAGTATTAATAGTGCAACATCAGCCAAATGCAATTTGTATTTTTTCCTGTTTCACTTCTAATAAGCAGAGAAGTTCAATCAGCAGCATGGATCTGTACAAGATAAATTGTCTACAGTCATCTGCTATCCCTCTTTGCACGTGTGAATCAGTCTAACTTGCACAAGTGAAGTCAAAACTGAAAACTGACAAGCTGAGCAAACTATTACCTCTGGACAAACTTCTTCCTGTTATTCATTATCACTATGCTAGAATAAAAGTAAGAATTTTTTTTAAGACATTACTTTTAAGTTTTATGATCTGCTTTAAAGTTACTTAGCTAGGAGTAAGGTGTTACATGCATAAGTGGTTTTATTAATGGTATCCTGTTATGTCTGTGTGTAACCTATTGTGGTGGATTGACCCTGGCTGGACACCAGGTGCCAAAATAACTGTATCACTCTCCTCTTCAGCTAGACAGGGCAGAGAGACTGCAAGGAAAGGCTCATGAATTGAGACAAGGACAGGGAGAGATCTGTCAGCAATTACCATCAGGGAAATTATTTTAATTTCTTACCAACCGCATCAGAGTAGGGTGATGACAAATGAAACTAATTTTTAAAAACACCCTCCCCCCACCCCTCCCCTCTTCTCAGGATTAACTTTACTTCTGAATTCTTTACCTCCTTCCCCCAAGCAGCACAGGGGAACAGGAAATGCGGACTCCAGTCAGTTCATCACATATTATCTCTGCTGCTCCTTCCTCCTTGGGGGAAGGACTCCTCACATTCTTCCCATGCTCCAACATGGAGTCCCTCCCATGGGAGACATGAAGTCTATATGGAGTCCTACATTAACTTCTCCAACCGGAGTCTTTCCCACAGGCAGCAGTTCTTGACTAATTGCTCCACACTTTCTACGAGGTGTAGTCCTTCAGGAACAGACTGCTCCAGCATGAGTTCCCATGGGGTCACAAATCCTGTCAGCAAACCTGCTCCAGTGTGGGCTCCTCTCTCCAGAGGGTCACATGTCCTGCCTAAAACCTGCTCCAGTGTGGGCTTCTCACGGGGAAACAGCCTCCCTCAGGCATCCCAGCTGCTCCAGAATGGGATCATCCACGGGCTGGAGGTGGATCTCTGGTCCATTGTGGACCTCAATGCGCTGCAGGGGAAACTCTGCTCCACTAATTGGAGCACTACTGCACCTCCTTCTACTGACCTTGGTGTCTGCAGGGCTGTTTTTCTCACATATTCTCACTCCTCTCTCTAGGCACAATCACTGTTGTGCAGGGTGCAATTTCTCCCCCTTAACTAACTAACTCCCTTAATTAACCACAATTATCCCGGAGGGGCTACCACCATCACTGACAGACTCGGCCTTGGCCAGCACTGTGTCCATCCTGGAGCTGGCTGGTACTGGCTCTGTCAGACACTGGTGAAGTTTCTGGCAGCTTCCCACAGTAACTGTTCCTGTGCCCTGCCCCCCATTCCCGCCATTTAACCCTTGGGAAAAGCAAAGCTTTACTATGTTTGCTTGTTTAGTATGTGCTAGCATTAGGAAGAAAATGAGAGAAATATGTTATCCCTTTTTTGCATTTCTAATTTTATGGAGAAATTCTAGAAAATAATTAGCCTCTGTCTTTTCCCTAGTCTGTGTATCAAACAGAACTGCGCTGTGTTTTCTTACGCAGAGTAGTCTGTGTAAGACTCATGAACTGAGATTTTGTTGGTTTTGTCTAACTGTTTTATCCTTTCTGTAACTAATTATATCTTCACAGGTTTGCTTTTGTGTTATATAAGTTTGGGCTTCACTTACGCTTCTGGAGAGACAGGATTCAAAATCACATGATTTTTTTTTTTCATTTTCTTCCCCTTCATGTCTTGAAGGTACCTTCTGTGTCAAATTGTCTTCTATGTGTTTTCATCATCTAAGGAAGCATGTCTCAGTTGAGGCACAGTAAGGGATGACCTCCTATCCTTATACTTTCAAAAAGATTTTGGTGCTTATTGTTTCACTTGTATGAAATTGTGTGGAATAATATGAAATAGTAAAATTAAAAATTAGTTTCATCAACAGACAACTGGCATGTTTATGTGTTTTTTGAGAGCACTTGAGGAAGCCCAGTTTCAAAAGGTTACAATTTTAGTGCTTCACACCCCTCTCAATTTTCCAATTCCATTAATAGGAGTGTTCCCATTTATTGCCATTTGTACTTGAATGCTTTATTGGTTTTGGCTTTAATAGTAATGTAATTTAATTTCTTGTATCTGCTAAGGAAATTGCATCAATACAGTAAATATTCTATGTTTTGAAAAAGACTTGCTCTTTTTCCTCTGAGACAAATTATTTAATCTTCTTCATTGGCTCAGTAATCCTAAAAAGGATCCAGTCTCTTCCTCTGTGACCCCAAAGGGATGAGTCTTGACATTTAAAAATTCAGAATTTGGCTTTCATGTTCTCTTAATGCTTCTCCATGGATCTTGGAAAAAGCAGGTCAGGCATGCTGCCAAAGTTCAAATGTACTCAAAGTAAAGGGACACTATCCCACTCTAAACAGGGGTGCAACAGCACAGTTTACAACTAAAGCCATGTATGAAAACATACGTTCTAGATTTTTCATGCTATCTATTGTCTTTTGTATATTTTCTCAGTACAATTTTCTTACAAAAATTATGACCAGAGTCTCATTCTCTTGATGAATGTATCAATGTTCTTAGTATGAACTAAGAATTGTTTACATACACAGAGACTTCTAGGAAGACAATTCAGTTCCCTAAGTGGAGGACAAGTGTTAGCAAGCTTGCTTTTGGCAATGTCTGTTCCACAATTATTACAGTGACCGAAAGCAAGGTCAGTGGTCAAATGAGACTGAAAAGGAAGTTTTTGCAAGTATTTGCAAGTAAAAGTACCTAACTATTCCACTTATTTTTTCAATAAACATTTACAATTGCTCATCAAATGTAACACTATAGGTGTGTTAGGTTCCTTCCTACCTTTCCCTGATAGTATCTCAGAGTAATTTCCCTGGTAATTCTCTAGATTCATGAAGAGTTGCAATTCGGAAACATATTTAGTATGAAAAGCTTTTGAGTTGGTTTAGTTTTGGTTGGTTTTTTTAATTTGATTCTCCCATCAAAGTCAATTATAGTTTTTATCAAAGTTTGGAAAACCCAATATAGCATGGTTTAGTATATACAATTTCACATGGTGACTTCCCAAACTGACACTATAATTTTTTAATTAAATTTGAATGCATGTTTTACAATGGTACAAAATCAAGATTCCTCCAAGAATTGGTGATGACTACAGAATATAAAAAAAACAGAAGCTTATTTCTGGTTCACAGAATCACAGAATATGCTGAGTTGGAAGGGACCCACAAGGATCACGGAGTCCAACCCTTAGCCCTGCACAGGACCATCCCCAAGAGTCATACCATGTGCCTGAGAGTATCACCCAAACTTCTTGAGCTCTCTCAGGCTTGGTGCTGTGACCACTGCCCTGGGGAACCTGTTCCAGGCCAACTACCCTCTACATTCAGAGACTGCAGTAAGGGAAAAATAGTGGAATGTCATGAATGGGTTTAAATGCAAATAGTTACAAGGGAATAACATAATGTCTACGTTATGATGTATATATAATTTGATTTCTAAAATGTGAAGAGATTTCCTACGGTAGGGATAATGGAATGTAGCCAGAGAGTATTCTAGTGGGAGATGAGATCTATGTAGTTGCTAAAGAAACCATGGAGGAGGCATAAAGTATCTGCTGCCTTATTTTAATTTTTGGATTTGAGTTTTGTTGGATTGAGGAGGGTTTTTTGTTTGTTTCTTTTTAATTTGATACAGACTTGTGGTTTAGTTTTGCTGTGGGGTTTGGGTTGGTTTGGGGGTTTTTTTGCATTAGTTTGGGGTTGTTTTGTGTAGAGTCATTTTTTGCTTTGGATTTTGAGGGATTTTTGCTTTGGCTTCTGGAGCTTTTGGGGTTTTTTGGGTATTTTTAATATATATGTCTAGGTGGTTTGGGGTTTGGGTTTAGTTTTTTGTTTTGTTTTGTTTTACCTGTTTTGCTGAATGTTTTTTGTCTCCTAACAGTGGAATAGATTTTGTGAGTCACGGGAGTCACATAATGACCATGTAATTGATGAGAGTGGGAGGATTTGCTTGTTCATTTCCTGAAAATAAATTTTTTAAAAAAATTGAAGAGTCCTCATATCAAACAAGAGAGGAGTCCTGTAGCTATAGCTACTATTGTTTTACCTGATACTACCTGCTATATTGCTGCTGAAAGTGTTGTGGTGTTAGTACAGAAAGTAGAGTTATGTCCCTTAAAGCTATGAGAAAGGAAATCCGGCTTCTCAGTCTGAGATTGTGATATAGGAGTTGTCAGTATTCTGTATATTATGAGGGCTATTTTTTTTTAATGAGAAATATTTAGCTTTTCAGAGCTATGGCAAATCCTTTCAGCTGTGTCTAACTATATGAGTTTTATGTCTTGAGGACCTGCCAGTTTGGTGGCCTGTGATATCAGTCTTGGGACAGTGGTGTCATACGTTGTCATGTCAGTTAGAAAAATGTTGGAGCTTGTATTCTGGAAAGAAACATTCCTTACCTTTTATTTTAATATGTAGCTGTAAATTTTAATGCAAAATGAGCTTTCCAAAATCCAAATTTTTTCAAGTTTCCTCACCATGGTCTTTTCATATCTCTTATTATCTAGAGTTTTTCACAATAATGTCCAACATGAAAATGCATGTATTTGCAGGACTGTGTATCATCTAGATGACTAAAAACTTGGTCTTATTATAAGATATAGAAAACTCAGGAGGTATACTAAGAGCAAGTTGTGGTATAAGAATCCACTCAATTTGTTTGGGTACTAATATCTCTGCTTAAGTACTGGGATTCAAATAAGTAATTTCATTTAGTACGTATTATTTGGGGGACTGGGGTGACAGTCTTCAGCCTAGAAGGAGGGGCAAAAAAAATGAACTATGTAATGCTTAATGAAGAGCAGTATGTCAAAAAGTTTTATTTTCTATAAATAACTTCTACTTAAAAGAAATATGTGGGTTTAGTTTTGATAATGCCTGACCAATGAGAATCTTTTTCAAGTTACTGTGGAGTGGCCTTAATGCTGTAAATAATCCAATTGGCCAAGACCCAGTACAGTGCAGATGAGAAAAGGATGCAGGAAATTCTGTTGTTTACACATGTGTCTGTAACACAGAGAAGCAAGAGGAGCCCAGAAAACTCAGAGGGTAAGGGGTCTTAAGCTTGTGGGTTTAATGTTTAATTTCTATATTTCTCTTCAGGGACAAAGCAAAAAATTATTATCATGCTGATGGTAAGGAGGAAAAGAATCTGAAATACCCAGCAAAAGTACTGAAGATCAGAAAACAGTATTGGAAGTATGTGGCTAAGTTATATCTAACTAGATTTTTGTCATCTGTCTTTTCATTACTACTGGGTAGTATTAGTTCTAATACCCCATTAAATATAGCTTGTTCTTCAAATGTGGCAGGACCTTAATATAAGCAGGTAAATTTTCAAAATTTTCAAGTGGCAGTTTGTTAAATAGTTATTTCTTATTTTTTATTTAGAAATTAGTACAAATGCAGAAATTTCAAGGATTATACTGTTTTATTACTAAAACCCTTTTTAAAATGACTTTTGAGAAATGTATGTGCAATAGCATAAACTGTAAATCTTTGTTACCCTTTAATGAGTATCAGTATTATGGACATAAGTGTTGTGAGAATACTATTATGAATTTGCAGAAGTTCATGCTGCATTTTTTTATTTAGAAGGCAGTGTTTGCACAGTATTTCTATATTCTTAAGTTGTGCAACTCAGTAATGAGTTATATAATCCTAACTTCCTTCAGAACATATCTGAAGATGAGATAAGAAAAAAGTGTGTTCTTAGCTATATGATATTATTTTAATGCAATGAAAGATGTTTGTTCATACTCTGATTTGTTGATGTTGGACAGAGATATTTAGTTCATCATAATTTCAAAGGCAAGTATTGGAGATGGTATGAGGCTATGGATGATCCATCACCAATGAGAATCAAGGGTCAAATTCCAAAAGTAATGTTGATGAGTTTAGTAAGTATATATAACAAATGGTACTAATAGGCTTCCTATTGACTATACAGTTATTTGCATTTTGTTTGTCGTAGTTCTCACTGATTCTTACAACAATTTTATGAAGTGGACTCTGTTATAAATAGTCCTATGGCTAGAATCCTAGCTTTCTTTTAGAATACCTATGCTAGAAAAATTACTTTTGAATTTCTGAATGCAGTTCTTCTGGTAATAAAATGAAGATAGATAGATTTCCGAAATGTGTTAGGCATCATTATAGAACTAGTCATATCACTTCCAGAGACATCTACAAAAAATTAGTGAAAAATGTAAAGTTAGATGTCTGTCTTTTTTTTTATGTATTTGTATGTAGAAGTTTTGAATTGAGGCCACTCTTTCACCTTAAATATAAAGTACTAACATTAATCTCAGGTATATCTGAAAAATAAGTCACTTGAAAATGATTACTCTGAAGCAGCTGGTAATGAACAGGCTTAAAACACTGTCATTGACTTCAACACCAAGAGGGGTAGATCTTGGTATTGTTTAAAGTGTATAAATTTGATATTCATGGAATCATACATTCATAGAATGGTTTGGGTTGGAAGGGACATTAAAGATCATCTAGTTCTAGCCTCCCTCACACAGGCAGAGACAATTCCCAGTAGATGGGGCTGCTCAGGGCCCCATCCAACCTGACCTTGAACATTTCCAGGGATGGGGCATACACAGCTTCTTGAGGCAGCCTGTTCCAGTGCCTCATCACCCTCAGAATAAAGAATTTTTTCTTATATATTCTATATACTAGCTGACTCTTCTACGAGTGGAAGAGACAGGCATTACCCACAATAACAATTCCATACTGATAGCCTTTATTCCATGATAATCTGCTAAATTTAAGAAAAACAAAAATAATTTTTTCTGTTCCAAATAGTTTTTTTAGAATAAAAAGGCACTTCCACTTTTATTAAACAAGTTTAATTTTAACCTTTTTCTATATATATAGTTAACATGAACTTAAGGACATTTAAGGCAACATGCTATCAGGAAAAACTTCTAGTGCAAATATAGATTTTTGTAGCCCACTAAATATTCTTACAATGAAATTTGTTTTATTTTTATTTAAATATCACCTTCTTCTTATATTCCTGTAAACTCTCGGTGTCCATCCTCTGATGATTTTCTATTCACTAACTTCCTTGTTCTTACTCTTCACTTCTTTCTCAGCTTTGAATCTTCCACTCCCCTTAACTCAGTGAATTGCAGTGCTAATTGAAAACATTAATCTCACAATTTTGTAAGGGCTTCTTTAATGTCAAAGATTTTCCTGCATCCCCAGACCAAGAGATATTTACTGTAGTTACAATTATGTCTGGTAAGTTTTCTATATGACTAAAAAAATAGGAAATTAGCTTCTAAATAACACTTTTACTATTATTAATAGTCCATTTCACTTGTAGAGACCCTTATTTGGCTTTTTTCCCCATAGTTAGAAACCTCATTTTCTTCCCCCTCTGTATTTTAATGTGGTATTAATAGAATTGTACAACAGAGCTTTACTTTTTATTTAACTGGGATAACATACAGGTGTATCAATATATAGGAACTACATTATCTTGGTATTAATTTCCTATTAAAGTTGCTAGAAATCATATTCATCTTTCCTTTGAAAAAGCAGGTCTCTAAGCAAAGGCTGCTTTTGCTCCTATGTCCTTATTAATCAAAACAATTATCTTTAATTGACTGTTTTTTTGTGAAAATGATCCTCCCTGAACAGCTTGATTCTCTGCTCATGCTGATTTGAGCAATTCAGGTCTGATTTACACAGAGTTAAATGAGACTCCATTTATGCCAAATCCATTCTTATTTAATGTCAATCGCATTACTGGAGGAATATCAGGGAGGAAATGCCATGAAAGTTGCTATTGTTTTGATAATTTTTTTAAAATGTATTTTCGTTTGACTTGAAAGTTTCTCCATAACTTTTGTAGGTAACCATGTTGGCAAAATGATGCCAATTTCCCTTCCGTCTGAAGGATAATATTCAAAAGAATATTTGCAGAAAGAGTCAGGCTGAGTAACCACCACTTAAACAACTAATTTCTTCACTTTTTTTGGGACTACTCATTGTCCTACAGTGAGTAAGCACTGAGAGGAAAAATAGAGATTCTTCTCTATGCATTTAAGTGACTTCTAGGATACAAGAGATGGTACTTTCTGATTTATTTTATGTGACCACTCCAATAACTCTAGAATCCTGGTTAAAGTGACAATATGAATTATTTCTTAAATTCTTTTCCCCCAGAGAAGACTTAGTGAAGTTGGAGTCAACATAGGATGGTATCTTGCAGTATTAATGTCACAAAGGAGTCTTTGAGATGTTAAAAGACATAAGATGGTGTTAAAATACTAGAGTGGTTAAGGAAAATCAAGAGTAATTACATATAAATGTCCAAATAGCAACCTATCTGTAAAGAATCTTCCTTAAAGACTTAATTATAGAAGAGATGGCTTCTAAAACTGTTCTGATAAAACTGAGAAAACCACAACAGAATTGTAATTCCGATGCGACTATATCAGAGTAGTTGAACAATTTAAAGGGATATGATCTGACCCAGAGAAAACGAAATATTCATCAGTATTCTTACTTGTCTACTTATGTGGGTGGGAAAATTACTTGTTTCCAGATTGCGTAGTGTTTTGAAGAAAAATTGTATTGTGTCCTTATAAGCATTGGAATGTTTTATGTCGTTGTCTGAGACAAAGTTTCAGATATCTGTGATTAATTTTCCAAACTCCCAGTCTTATGAAATTTCTTTTTGAAAGTAGGTCATGTTTTGAATAAGAAAACATCATAAATGATTTCAACTCTAACAAGACCATTCCTGATCTCTCATACCATAAAGCATATGGTTTTAAGAGACTGTCAAGAGTTTTAAAAACCCGAAAAATTTCTCAGTGTATAAGCAGGGATTACAAACTTAACTTTTTCAGGGATATGCCATTACATCTTCATACACTGAAAAAAACACAACCCAATCCACCTCAGTGTTGTTTTTTTAGTAAGCAAAAAAAGCATCTGTAAATGAAAGTGAAGCTATCCAATTCAAAGGATCTTTCCAACTGAGTAACATGGAAGAAGTTGTTTATGGTATAAACTCTAGAAAATAAAATTGTCATGATTTTTGTCTAAATAATGAAGCTTCTCTACATTTAAGTGACCCCTACTCTTTGGATTGGCAGGTTTTAATATTGCATCTGAACATTTACTTGTTCAGTAAAGTGCTCTTCAGACTTGTTAAAGTCTGTCTTCAGTTGCCTTTTTCAACTTCCTTTTGAGACTGAAAGAAGAACAGCTGACCTGATGTGTAGCCCAGTCTGAAAAAATGTGAGAAAAAACCCCCCCAGACCTGTGAAGTTCTCAGTGCCATTTGGAGGTAGCTGAGCCTCTTCAGCTATACCCAATAAGAACTTACGGTGGTTCTCACAAAGAGATTAATTTGGCTTTTAAACATAAATAAATAAAACAATAAATAATAGAATGCTAATATTATCAGTATTTGGGAAAGGAATTTAACCACTGAGAATGCAACATGATACAATTGTCTTTGTTCTGAATACTGTGTTGTAAGCTTATTTATAGCTTACTTGCAAATATTGATGTTTAATATATCTTGAATTGTTTAATAAACACCCTGGATGAAAATGACCAGCTGAATGAGATGCTTTTAGATTTCTTGTCTTTGACTTTTGACTTACAACTGGCTTTAATGCTTGCAAATTTTAAAGTCTTCTAAAACCAATTATGAATTACATGCTCAAAGGCAGGTCTAACCTTGTGGAGGATGTATGCCTTGAATATTATTTCCCTACATTTCTGGAGTCTTCCCTCTTTCTGAAAAGCTCGGAGCAAATCTATGAAAGATACTCTTCTATGTCATGTTAAAGAGCTGTCTGTCAGTTTAAGCAAGATAGTGCATGTGTGTGCTGACTGAGCTGCACATCCTGTAATAACATACTGACAACTTGGATTGTGTGGAGTCTTGTCAGATTCTCTGTTGTTGACTGGCTCTCTTGTAACTGAGCTGAGTGGTGCAAGAAGCTATCTTGCTGAACGTCCTTGTTCCCAGAAAAGGGGCTATGACCCCTTTAGCACTGCAATTCATTTCAATGTGGGTTAAAAAATGTTTGTCATGTTAGCATTCACTGAAACTAACTTACTTTGCTTTCTGTGGAAACAGAGGAGTAAGACTCATGCACTTGGTTATTCTTTGCCTTAGCTGTGGAACTTCTGAAAATCAAAACCAAACCAAACAAAAACGCAGATATCATTTTAATGTGATTAAGAGAAAATCTCATTGTGCCTGAAGAATAAGACACCTATAGGTGTTTTTGTAAATCACACAGAGTTTGCTTGCATCTTTAGCCATAAGCATTAAAAAGGTGTGTTTCAGTATAGTGAAGTAGTATTAACTAATATGAATACTATTCTTCTGAAACAATATCTGTTTCAGGTTTGAGTACAAATACTATTGTTCTAAAGAAATCTCTCTATGCTATTCAGGAGATTTCCTATCAAACCAGACATTTAATTGGTATGAATTAATTTGTATGAATTAACCATAGTGTTAATTTAAATACACTCTGAATTTGTTAGCAGTTGAAGTTATTATTCAGATTATTATTCATAGTTTGTCTTTCCTAATGGTCATACGGAGCATCATTCAGGCAATATATTCCATAAGAATACCAATCTCCACATAGAATCAATGAGACTAGACTGGAATTTAGGGGTCTTGGCTACTTGTTTAGTTCAGAAGTTTACACTAGGTTTTGTAGACCTGTTTTTAAGTTGCTTACCCTGAAAAGATCTAAAAACTTGACAGTTCATACTTATCTAATTACCTAGGAAATTTATTTTGCCTCTTTTTCTCATTGATCCTATACTAGTAAAAGGTGATAAGCAATCTCAAAAGGGAGCTAACCAAGAAAACTGTTGTGTCTCAAAAGCCATAGCTACATAATTAAATCAGATTACACTTGGTTTAGCTTCTGCTTAGTACTTAGTTCTCTTTGAGACTGTCTGCGAAAACTGTTCATTCCATACACACTCCCCTCCCTCCCTATATAATTTGATCATACAATATATATTTTCATGTGTAGTGACTACAGACTCAAGTGTATAAAAATTATAGTTGATATATTATGAAGGTTTGTAATCATATGAAACATTCTTGGGGAAATGAAGTTACTATAAATTATATTTAAATCAGTACTTCAGAGCTTCTTTTGGCTTTGTGGGTAGTAAATGACAACATCTCTATGTATAAATATTTATGTTACTCATATTTAACCCTAAGGATTTGAACACAACTTCAAAGATGTGAAGAAATATCAGCTTGTCTCTCTAAAAGATTTGAAAGATATTGCAAGGATATGAAATAGCTTGTAGACCTAAATCAGAATAAGTATATAATACTGGTTCTCCTCCTGAAGAAATAGTATCTGAACTGGTTAGAGTTTATTGAAAGTGGCAGCCAAAAAAGGGAAAGAAAGAGTAACATCTGTTTACATTTACTGGAACCTGACTACCTTCCAAGTTGTCTTTTTTATGAATGTGTGTGTTTACAGTATTTATATGCACACGATGTATATAGTCTGTATAATAATATATAAGATATATTACATTCCTCTGGTTTAAAACTAATTGAAACAGTGAAGAGAATTTTACTTTAAAGTGACTATTGAGACATGGGTAGAAAATGTTAAGAGTAAAAAAGGAAAAACAGTACATAGAACCACAGAGAAGTGGACCAAGTTCTTTTCTGGTGCATCTATTTTCGAAGAGAATTACAGCATTTCATTTTGAGCAAGAACCCTTAAGACCACCCACCACTGACAACAATAACGTAAGATATGCTGTGAAAGAATTCTTGTCCTAATTCACTGCTTTAAATTATTGGCACTGTATGCCTTAATGTAACTCAGTAGAACAAATTCTCTTTACCTAGGGGTGTTTTTGTTCAGTGGAAAGAAAGAAAATGGTCACTCTTAAAAGCTTTTAGCTATGTTATTTTTACCACTTCCGTGGGCAAGTTCTCCTATTGGCCTAGAAAGTTGCCACTATATTTTACAGAAGCAACTCACACATTGAGAGAAATATATAATATCTCATGGTTAGATGAATTACAGTAAAGGTATTCCTTTCAATAAAAGCATCAGTCCAAATATAAAATTTTTCATGGAGAAGTAAATGTTTTCTGCAAGTCACTAATTGTTGCTATTACAGGCATATTTTTTCTGGATTGTTTCCACCTATGCATAGAACTGACCTTCAGACTGGGAAGTATCTGGAAATGCTTGATTATCTTGTTCACCCTTTTCTTTCAGACACACTGCTCTCATATTCTCAGTGTCTATTGGCAGAACAGATTTCGGGGGATAAAGCCTTCTTTCTTCTTTTTCTTACAGCTGGTTCTTGACAACAGTGCAGAATTGCTGCTTCTAAGGCAGTTCAGTGTTGCCCCAAAACGGGTTTATTTCTTATGGCCCTTCTCTACTTACATGGTGTTTTGTGAACCATTTGGCTAAAAGTTATATATTCCAAGATTCACAATACGTGATCTTAATTTCATCTCAATTCCTGGTTGTTATGGCAACAACTGGGAGTAACAGGCAGAGCTCCTCAGAAATCACACTGCTCAGAGAATCATGGAATGACTGAGGTTAGGGGGGGACCTCTGAGATCATCTGATCCATCCACCTTGCTCGGAGCATCTTACTCAAGATTTCTACATAGCATGCCTTTGATTCAAAAAAATTTCTGTCACACTAGAGATTTTATTTTCTCTAAAATGAGCAGGACTACTTCCATTTGGAATTGTAAATCTTATTTCAAAGGAGTAAGTTATGGGAAAGGATAGCAAATGAGAATAAATTGGGAATGGGACTGCCATGACCACCCTGAGGGCCGCTATTTTTTCTACTTGAAAAAAGGCTACTTCATGCTTCTTTTTGTAAAATTATGAATTATAGTTATGTACTTTTAGCCTACATGTCATCATGTGAATTATTAAAACCTTTAGGAGAAACAAACTACAGTTAATAACAGAAAAAATTCTTCCTCTAGAGTCAGAGAATTTTTGTTTATTGACATGAATACTGGAATATCAGATAAGAGTATACTTAGTACTGTTGTATAGTATAAAATGCTTATTCCAGCACTGTGGTCATTTCTGTCTTTTCCTTCAGTTTCTGGATAGTCTGACTAAATTAGAAAAAAGGTTAAGCCATTTCTGAGTCCTCCTTTCACTTATTACTCCCTCTGTGTTTTACTGCCTTTCAGTAACTATCTCTACTATGCTCATCCTTGCCTTCTTCTCCTGGGGGGTACTTCAGAAACACCTTGTCTGTCACGAAGTTTTATATGATAGTAAAATGCAATCTTCCCTGCAGAAATGCCACTTTCGTAAAGTTACTTTCTGGGTTTGAACTTTTTAGGCCTGATAGAGTAGTTAACAAACATTATTTATGAATTTTTCAATAGAAGGACAAGTTGAAATGTGGGTCTCTTTTTTTACCTTCTCTCTCTCTGTCACATTATTCCCTCTCATCATTTAATGTTGATTAACTCAAACATGAGGTCTGACTCCATTTACTTCATTTGATCTCATAAATATACTTAACAATCCATACTGTCCAAATTGATGTGGTAAGAAAACCATCTAAGATTTCATATTTGGAAAAAAACAAAAAACCCTCAGTGAAACAAAACCTCAAACCCATAAACATTTATCTTTGGGAAGTTAGAAACATAACTTTATATTTTATTATTTTCATAGCATAAGTGTTTTTAGTTACTGGACATGAGAAGTAAATAAAGCAGGATTTGGAAATAAATTAGATTTGTATTGATATTTTGATATTAAAAGGAAGCTAGAGAAGTATAAATAGGAGGAAAAAAATTATCACATAACTCCCAACAGGAAGTAAATAATTTGCATTATTTGTCTCTTCAGGACATTTTTTGGCTTATTTGTAGTTATGACACATGTAAGGAATACAATTTTTGGAAGCAACATAAACAGCTTAAAAATATACCATATGGTTTAATATTGTTATGATTTATAACTGGGAAAAAATAGAATCAAAGTCTTGAGATCACTCTTTTCATTTTCATATGGAAGTATGATAATCTGCATATGATAAACTGCATGGTCTGTTTGGATCTCCCAGATTTACAGCACAGTGTACTTTGTGAATTAAAATGTATTTTATGATCTTATGACCTCATTAGAAAAAAGAAAAAAATACTCTGCTCAGAAAACCCCACCAAAACATGCAAAGACATCAAACAATGGTGGAATCATCTTTGTACAGACTGGTCCAACACAAGAACTCACTAATAATTTATTATCTCACTAATTTACAAACTCTCTAACTTATGAGTTCTCTAAATCATATTTTGTCTAATTAGTTACCAAACTGTTGGTGAGAGTGCCCATTTTTCCTTCTCCATCATGGTGTGAGTGCCCCTCATATCACACTGACAAGCTCAAAAGCCTCAGAAGCCTGCCTGCTGTTGGATCTGCTTCAAAAACTTCAGGGATAAGCTCAGGCATTTACACTTTCCAGCTCAGAAGTTTAGTCTATAGCATTTCCTTGAGTTACTGGATTCTGAAGAAACTCTCAGGTGGTTACTTTATGAAGATGCAGGAGATGATGGCTGCAGGTCCACTGTGTTCTATGCATATGCTGCTCTCACACTGACCTAGTGACACTGCTCTCGGCATTTGTCAGACTTTAGCATGAGCTGTGTGATCATTATTACCATATTTTTACTTTTCTTTCCTTTAAGCATTTTCCAAGTCATTCTGGTTAACCTAACTTCAGTTTCTCTTAATACTGACAATTTATTTGCTAGGGTTTCAGTAACAAATTAATTCAATTCATATACCAATTACAACCAACAGAGTTTGAATAATATCTCTTTTACTTCTATGCCCTATTGGTCAAAGACTTTGTAGCCACCACCACAGAGACAGTTTTCTGCCATGCAGGGATGTATACCTTGGTAATGTTCAATGTACGATCATGGTCATTAATTTTGGAACCATAATCAGAGGCTCTTGTCCATCATGCAATTGCATTAAGGGAAAGGAACTTTTGTTAACAAGTTGTCTGAATCATTTTTTACGATTGCATGATCAGGAGCAGATGGTAGCCTAATTTCGACCATTTACATTGACTTGCACAGTGATTATTAGGAGTGTTTGTGAAAAAAAAAATGACATATATTGTTTTCTCATTGTGTACAGTTATTATAATTTTTTGTGGTCGGCTTGTGCATGATTACTTGCCTTACATGCCAGTAGTGCCCATTTCACTGTGTTGTTGTCACAGCCACCTACAGTTTCACATCCAGTGTTACTACATACAATTAAGTTCAGTTCAGCTTTAGAATTTAGGATTAATGTAACACTATCACCTACTGTCAATACTTGCCCTTGTGGTGTTGTGGATGATATTCCTTCTGTAACTGGTTTCAAAGTTGAGTTATGACTGATCTGTGATACCTGAGTTGTGCCATGGGCAATGTTAAAAGGCAGGATCTGTTAGAGACAATTTTTGGGTATATGTTTCACTTACCAGTGTTGTCACAGAGACATGGTAAGGACAGTCAGGTCTTGGACATAATCCAAACCTCAGTTGTAGTTAACTTGTTCCATTTTTCATCATAAAAGGAGAGGCACACAGATAACCCCTGAGGGTTATCTCATTTTATAAACTTAGGAGAGTTTGACTTCTGTTTGAACAAGAATTTGAGCAGCTACTGATATGAATCCCTTATCTATGGTTCTTTTTGTGGAGGTTTGTCGCTTGTGTAGCCAACTTAGGTGTTCTCACAGATAGGATCCCCACATACAGTATTAATAGATTCATTCTTGTGTAGCTGCTGGTTTAGTAGTTCGTTCCATCCATCTACTGTCGTGTTATTTTGAGGTTGATACAGTACACAGAAGATCCCTTGTACAACATTTGAAACACACCAAGCTTGTCCTACTTTATTCTTATAATGTTATCCATTATACGATTGTATTTCTCTGGATAAGGGAAAAGTAGCAAACCACTGGCTTAAAGCAGTAACAGTTTTGAGGCCAGTGGTAGCTTAGGCAGGGAACACATTCCCTACACCACTATTTCTGCTTCTGTAAGGACGTGTTTCCACCATCCAGGTATTTGTTCTAAAGGATCAATATAATATACATGAGAAGTTTCCCAGATTAATTTACATTCCCTGAAGTTCATAGAATTCTTGTGATGTGATGTAGCATTGTTTGACAAAAAATGGCACGAACATACAACTTGTTTTGCCAGAACTCCTGCCACTGGAGGAGTTTCAACTTTTCTGTTGAAATGACCTTGATAGACTGTTGAAATAAATCCTAAATCCTACTGTGTCTAAGCCATTCCTATAACCAGGTAGTCAGTCTGCCTAAAAGTTTTGTGTAATTTTTTTCTACGCAAATGATCACTTGATTCTGTGCTGCCAGGATTTTTAGGGATTTGGTAACTTGATACATTTTTGTGGATATGTTCTTAAAGCTATATCATAAATCACTTTCAAGTGTGATGGTTTTTTTCTGCCATAAATGCCAGTCATTTACTTAGCAATATTTTTTCATCCCATTCTCTAGCCACTGGTTGGAACCTAATTAAAACCAGCTTTACAACAGGAACAGCCATGCATAATTTGTTCTCCTTTTCTTGAATTGATAGCTTGGTAGTTAGCAGCCCTTAGTAAAGAGCCAAGTTTTCAGGGAGTGAGAGTCCATCACTCCCTCTGTTTTTTCCCATAATGACCCTGTCACCCCTGGCCATTTTCTCTAAGCCTTTGTCGGGGTTTTTTGGTTGAATGGTGAACTTCAGAAATACTTTGGAAAGTTCTGACTTTCTAGTAGCACTTACGGAAGAACACATATAGTTTCTATGTTTCGTTTTATCCTATTAAATTTTTAGATTAGACAAAAGAAAATTAACTGTCTCACTCTGAAGAAGACATTTTCTGTAAAGACAGAATGCCTTTAAAAAAGGTTTGGCTGAGGTCTTAATAATAAAGAGACATGTAACTAAGGATTAAGTCATACAATTAGTAAAAGGGTGTTGAAAAATTATCCTCAAGCTGCTGCCCTAGCTACTGAACTGACTGAAAAAGCTGAGTTTGGTGAGCATGTATTAACATGGGGAAAGTGTAAGAATTCTTTTCTCTCATGGTGATTTTGTTAACTGTGCTACCAAGGGTTAAATATGCTTCTGTTTGCCTATAACAATAGCTAGCAATAATAAATCAAGAGCTCTTTTTTTTTTTTTTTTCTTGCTGCTGTTCAGGATCATTAAATAAATAAGGAGAGGTTTTAATACAATGAAATGTGGTTTAGAATTATGTTCCTTGTCTTGTTCACCAAATGTCTGTCTTTTCTTTTTCTCTGAGAACTATCAATGCTCTCACATACTGTCCCTACCCTGCTCACATGATACAAGGAGTGTTGCTTCACATATTTTTTTCATACTTTTTTTTAAATTATTCAGTTAAGAAAAACTACTCTAAAAGGGAATTTGTGTTCCTTCTTATCCTTCAGTTGTTAAAAATGGAACTATTAGAAAGTTTCACTGAACAGAAAACCCTCATTTTCATCCAATTCTCTAACTTCATCTTTCCATCCAATTATCTTTTATTAAGTAATTACGCTCACTGAGCTCCGTGTGCCGTGCTAGCTAGTCTGGTGCTGCAAACTCAAGCCTGCAACTTTAAAACTAGCTGCACACAGGTTTCTTTTTGTCAGTTTTCAGACTTACGGAATTTCTGATGTTTAGAGATCTTTGTCTAATATTAACATATAACTTTTGTCTATTAATTGTCTTTAACATACAAGTTAGAAATTGTTCTTGTTCTCCCCTGGAACATGTATGGATATTTTATACGTGAGATCTTTCTGAGTTCAATGTAGATATATGAAGTTTTACAATGAAATACTTTTCTATGAGCTGATCATTTACCTGAGAAGAGAGGGAGTTTTTTTTAAGTATCATGATAACTACAGGGATGATTAAAGATTCAGTATCAACTGATTCAGTACTACAACAGTCTTCAGTTGGACTAGTTTTTAATATTTTTGCATTAGTGTAATATTTTTTAAGAACATAAAAGAGCAGGTCAATATGAAGTGCAAATAAAATAAAATAAAAAAGCACATTCTGATCATCCCATTGGAACAGTGAGATTTTTGACCATTTCAGAACTTTTACAAAGATCAACACATTTTTCTAATTTTTAAATCTTTTCTTCCTTTCAAGAAAAATATTTTAGACTACTTCTTAAAAAAAAAATGAGCATAAATCTTAATCATTCATAGTTGTAAGAGAATTCCTGTTACCAACAAATATTTCTATTATTTTATGCTTTAATCCTGAGTCAGCCAGCCACTGAAATGGGTTGAGATCCGTGTCTTGTAACTAAAAAATTATATCATTCTACCTCTTGTAATCTTAAAGGGGATTTCTACAAAACAGTTTCGATTAGGTTTTCTAAAAGGCAAATAGGGAAGTTAAGACTCATAGAAACATCTCATTTTCCTTATCACCTTGGACTGAGCCAGCACTGAGCCAGTTTTTTGGAGGAGAAGCAACTTATTTTAGTTCTTCTTTTTTTTTTTTTAATTTTAGATATGGAGTTGGAATCATCTATCCATGGTGAAAAGTGCAGTCAAAGTTCAGCCTCTCATAAAATATTAGAAGGCTAAGAGACTATTAGTTTGTACGAGCCTACTTCAAATATTACAGCTGTAAGTTTGATCTGACTGGCAGTGTCCCAGCCTCAATAGCACTTGAGCCATTGCAGTGGAGAGGAGCAAGAATTCGTGACCAGTGACTCTTTTTTCCATTAGGTTACATTTAAGTTTCTTCACACCCATAATGAAATCACAGCAAGAAGATATTCTGATTCATGAACATTTATCAGATCTTTCAGAGTTTCAGCCAAAAAAACATATTTCCATTCTTATGTCTCCAAAGATTTGTAAACTGTGCATTCCCCAAGTTCTCCCTTCTTTTAGTAAATATGCAAAGCTGCTAATAAAATCCATTAAAAAAATCTACTGATTATGAAGATTGTAATGAAAATTTCTGTAGATACAGAGAGTTTGGCACAGAAAAAAAAATTAAGAAAAAATTTAAAGCCTCAAAAGTTTCAACTATTTCATTGTATATTTATTAAATTATGTAATATATTTATATATATTATATATATAAAATGTACCGTGATTTTGTTTCGTTGGTTTTTTTTTTTTTTCATTAAAGCTTCAGGAAAAAAAGGCTTTACCATGACCCAAAAGTTAAATTAACAGCTTACTGCAAGAGTTGAATATTTAGTTATTTTGGCTCTGCTGAGCCTCATACGAAATTGTGGGTGGCAATATCTTAGTACTTCGGATAAGGCATATTCAAATTAAGTTGCTGGAAGTAGGTCAAGAAACAAAAAAAAGACTTAACCTTGATGAAGCTTTGGCAGCAGCTGTGTTACATCTGTGGAGAGTTGCTGTGGAGGTTGGTGCTAAAAGGAGGTTAGAGTGCTTTACTGTCCTTTTCCTTCTCTCATATCCATATTTCACTACAACAGTTCTCCGTAAGCTTCTAACAAACGGTATATAAATGTCCTGGAAATCATAAAAAAGTTGAAAACAGCTGGAAAACTGGAACAAAACCTGCAAAAAAATCTATTTAGCTGAAGTGAAACATGACTAAATCTCAATACCAAAACTATCTACTGTTCAGAATTTTGTTTGCAGCATTTTTTTACAAATGGTTTTTGGAATATAAGAGCAATTTCTTTCCTACTTGAAACAACTTTGTCTTCTATTGAAATATCAAGATTTTTAGGTTTGTTTGTTTGTTCGTATTTAGTTTGCTTGATGGGTTTGTTTTGTTTTTAAGATAAACAAGAGGAAAAAAAACAAGGAGGTATAAGTGACTGGTCTCTACAGACTGTCCACATCAGCATTTTCACAGCACAGGAGTGGGAAAGCAATTTCTGAGATACTGTTTTTCCTCTGGCCAAATGAGTAATAAATAATGAAAAAATAAATAATGAATAGGAAAGCAACAATATTTACTAGCAGAGTCATATCATCATGAGGTACAGTACAGTAGAATAGTGCTACACTTTCAAGAATATTGTTAAGAATATACTGCCTGTATGTCTTTTGGAATGTAGGCAGCAAAATAAAGTTCCCTGTAAAAGTGCTTGATTTTTCTCCTGAAAGAAAATCCAGAGGTTGGGGGGTTTAATCAAATTTTTCCTTAGGTATGCAAATTACGAGATAAGTTTTCCTAGTATGAAATTCCACAGTTTGGGGAAGAAGGCAAATGAATTGTGATTGTAGTTCTAGACAAATAATTTCCTCTTAGTAGAAGGAAACATATACTGATCCAATTTAATCTTGTCTTGAAGGAAGAAAGCTTTTGTCCTGTTTCTTTAGATGCAAAAAAATTTTTGACAGCACTCGGATTATTTAATGACACTTCCTTTGCCCTAGACAAGTAATAGAGATGTCTATTTATGCTGTACTAGAAAAGTATTACATAAAAGATATTTTAATAGCTGTTTCTTGTTGATTAAGCACATTTCCAAAACATGAACAGCATTATTAAAATTAACTCATTATTATAGCAGTAAAAAACCTCTACTGTTGGAGGTTGTTCATAGAATCTAATTGAGTAAAGCTAAATTATTGTCTGTCTTTGTCTTCTTTAGGAGTGAAATTAGATGATGAATCAAAACGTGAACTTAGGCTCCATTCAGAAACAAATGGAAGAGACACACATTTTTGGGACCCAACCAAGACAACCTTATAAATTAGGTGGAGGTTGCCAACCAGGTGACCATCTATGTAATTCAAACCTGCCATCTCAAAGTTTCTACCCGTATTCATCTCATTATACATCTATGCATACGAATTACAGCAGTGATTGGGAAATTTTTGAAGCAGTAAAAATTCAGGAATTGGAAGAAGTCAAAGCCAGAGCTGCCCAAATGGAGAAGACCATGCGCTGGTGGTCAGATTGTACTGCTAACTGGCGGGAGAAATGGAGCAAAGTCAGAGGAGAAAGAAATAAAGCTCGAGAGGAAGCAAGCCAACTGAGAATCAAATTAGACAATGCCATAAAAGAAATAAGTATGCTTAAAAAAATAAACCAAATTGTAATAAGTGAGAGGGAAAACTTAGAAGATGGAACTGGTTGGAAAACAGAATGCAGTTGCTCAGAAATATATTATGGTAAAAAGGACCAAAACCTGTTAACATCTCTGGAACCAGAACCTGTGAAAGAACTGAGCGAAATCATCAAAATTCCTGGGGCAGAAGACACAAAGAAGGTAAAGAATGGGGAATCTTTTTTTGGTTCGTGAAGAATCAGCAGAATATGGGATTTTTCAAGCATTTTGACCAAAATGCTGTCTCATCCATTCACTAGCAAAACCATTTTTCTTCGCCTGTCTAAATATTCTTAATACAGAGAAATACGGAAAACAATTCATACCCATGCACTATGACTAAATATTTAAGTAACAGAGGCAGACTATTCTACCCAATAATTTACAGTATTGCTCTGACTCTCATGTTTTATGGTAACAGATTACCTCTGTTATCTGAATTCATTATGTTCTGTATACTCACAATTTTTTTCCCCTCTGAAAAAAAAGCAAACTAGATTCTTGGCTTTTAAAATAAAGCCATTTAATTCTCTCTCAACTGCAGAATCATGGGAAGACGTGAGGCAAAGTCTTCTGCAAATTTGCAAGGTTTTTTGTTTCATGAGGAGGGCAACTAAATTGTGACAGAGAATTAAACAATCAGGTACAGCCATTGTTTAATCAGCTCCCAGGACTATACAAAAGATCCAGTTATATTCATCAAAAATGGAACTATTTATGCATGTCTCACCACCTTCAATTCTGTACCTTGGCATGCATTGTATAGTCTTCATACACAGCATCATGTCAAAACTGTATTTGTTGTCTGATAGTAGTCATTTGTAGATATAGGCAATTTTTCGCACATTGCAGAAAAATGGTTTTCCCTACATTGGAGTACATAGGATATTTTTTACTTCAAGGGAAATTGTTGGGATTTTAGATCTGAATGTGTTCTGTTCAGAATTTTCATTCACTCTGTGATGCATATAAGTGATTTAAATTCCTGTGAAATCTGAAAAAAAAATAGTGTTAGTATGGAGAATAAATTTTGCTAAAAAATGCTTGCCTTTCATATTTTTGGGCAGACAAATGTGCCACATGAAGGAAATAACACTAAATATATTTTAACTATTTCTCTTTAGTATAAAGTAATTTCTACCAAAAAACTGAAACTTTATGTGAATGGGAAACAGTGGTTTCTAGTATTTTCTGATGTAAATTTTGGGCTTTCACCTAAAAATTAAAAAAAACAGAGCAGTATGAAACAGAACTGTTGGTAATCTCCTAAAATGACAGCTTTTAAACACTGTTCATCGGAAGTGGTAAAACAATTACATTTATAAAGGAAAATTGTTTATAAGAGACATTCAGTCTTCCTAGTGATTGTGTATTTCATTTTTTAATTATTTTTCCTAGTTTTTATTAGTTTTGCTCATTTTTTTATGCAAAACAAATTCAAAATAAATTTTATATATTTTGCTCCTTATGAAAAACTTGTATAATCCTATCACCCGCTTCAACACAATTTTCATTAAAAGTTTAAGGGTTGATAGACTTTCTTACTATATTATTTGTATGCTTAACTTGCATTCTGCCTTTTATTACTTCCAGGATTCCATCTTCACCACAGTTATACCCAACAAATGATAAATGGAATCTGTTTCCTTAGTAAAGACACATTAGAAATATTTTGGATATGAAGCTTTTCATAACAGAAAGTGTGAGACATGTCACAAAATTATAATGATTCAACTTTTTTCTCCTATGTGACTTAATTGTCTACAAGAGCCTTGGTAGGCCCTGCAGGAATTATCTTAGACTTTCCCCTTCATTTATGTTTTTCTCAGATGTCATATTTTTGTTTTCTCAGGATATGGAGGTATACAAAGACCAAAACAATCACAATAAAAAGTTCTTTCCAAAGCCCCCTGATTTTTTCCCCGATGGACTTCCCAGTATCTATTTGGAGGAACCTAAAAAAAGTTTGGACACTACAGCTAAGACAACTGAGAATGACTTAATACATGTTTCAGTCTTACATTTGCATTTGGCTGAGATTAAGAAAATCTTACAGAAGGAAAGAGAGTAAGTACAAAATATATCCTACCTGGGGAAATCTCTATTAAAAATGAAGGGGGTTAAGACATTTTCTGATATAGATACAGTGATTTCTGCATTTATAGCTCATATGTTCTCATTTCTAAGCTTTAATCATTGCTATTTAGAAGGCTGTGATAAGAATTTAGAGAGAGAATTCAGCATAGTGTCTATGTGGCTGTAATTTCAAAGTCCATTGAAGTTAATCAGAAAATCAAAATGAAGGAAACTCCCTGTCTCTTGCAAGTATATTCAACAGTCTCAGTTCAGAGAGCGTAATGGTAAACTGGTTTGAAGAATTTATTTCCTGTCGGTTTGTTTCACAATTGTCCTGCAGATAGCACAAGCCTGATTAAAAAAACATCCTTTAGATTCCCAACTAGTATTTAATTTGTTCTGTTATATGAAATAGATAGCTGTAGAAAGTATACAATAATTCTTTATGTGAATCATATGGCAGAAGATGACCAGAAGTATGTTCCCTCTCTTTAAAAAGTGTTTACTTTTTTCATGGAAGCAATATATATATATATGTGTGTGAGTTAGGAGACTGATGCCTCACATATCTATTTTACTCTGATTGAAATATTTAGGGTCCTAGGTGCTTCATCTTTCCATGGCAATCCAGGATACATACATGAATATGTATGTATAATAATTTTCTCCTAGAAACATGATAATTTTTCAACTCTTGTTTTTAATCACTTTTTAGGCAAAGCTTTTATAAACCGTTGTTCTGCCTGCCGGGTTTGGTTTGTTTGTTCACATGCTTCTCTAGCCGATTTGTAACTATATTTAACAGAGACAGATTCCGCCATTTATGCCTACATGTACACTGATAGGTATAAAGTCATAAATTTACTGGCACAGGGTAAGAATTGAGGCATATCTAGAACATGCAATATGTGACTATGCCAACCTCAGGCAGCAAACGCTCACAGAGCAGTGATTTTCACATAAAAGCAGGCATTGATATAACAGCTCCCTCTCTAGGTCAGTTTGGGCAGCATTTCCTCTGTGTAAAGATGTTATATTAGCAGAATACATGCAACTTCACAGTATGAAGCAATTTTATTTGACAAAGCACGCAATGAATAACTAGGAATAATGTTACTTGGAAAAGTGTCATCATAGGCACTCGTCTCTTGAGATAGCTGGTGAATCTTCATTGGGCAGGCTGTGATCTGCTGGCTCAGAAAGCGTTGGTCTCTGCTGCTTAGTGGAATTGACTGATTTTGCTGAGTTTCCATCTTCAGATTCCCAGTTTTCCCTCTTAGGTTTTATTCTTGTTCATAACAGTAATTTTGCTCCTGGATTCTGGAGCTGTTAATAGTGACTATCTCAACAATCTCAATTCTGCATTTTTTACTTCCCTTATCTTGCATGGCTCTAGCATAAGTACTTTCTCACAGCTTCTCCCTCACAACTTAGCAATTTTCTCAGTGAACTTGAGCCAAGGACACACACAGCTGTGCTTCATCCAAAGCAAGCAGATCACAGACAGCTTGAACCCCAATGCCAAAGGTTACTTTGGCAGTCAGTATGATCTTACTCATAGACCAGAGGACTTCCCAGCAGAGTTTTCTTGTTTAAATGCAGTACTCTGAACTGTGGCTGTATTTTTTCTGGAGTCAAGTTATCTTAAGCAGATCCAGTGTTTGGACTTGCCCCTAGTTACCTACCTAATCTTCCTATAGGATGTTTTATGTCTTCAACCTGAGAGGACCTATGCCTATTCCATTTTGTTTAGAGCTATCATCAGTAATGTTAATATAGTTATGCACACAGTTCAGGCTTTACAAAATACAAAAAAAAGGAGATCTAAAAAAAAAAATAAAGTTAAGAGGTGAAAGTTTGTATTTTGACTTTCAAAAATGTCAGGATTTGGTTTGCAATGTGAAATCACACACCAACATCCTCTACTTGGCACTAATAACTCACATCAAACACATATTTGAGGTCCCATTGACCTCAAAAAATTAAAAACCTTATGAGTTGTTCAACATATTAAATAATAATTTGCCTAAAATAGTTATCTTTGGTCCTCTTTTGGATCAGTGATCTCATCTAAATGTCTTCCAGTTTTAAGATTGTAATTTGTTCCATTTTGAACTTAAAAACGTTTCTTTCCTCTAAAACCGAAAGTCCACAAACTACACTCGTAGTTAATAATATCAAAGAAGAATTTCTTAGAGCTGGATGGGTAGACTTAGACAGTGGATACAGAAGGCTCCGTCTGAACATCAAGAAATGCTTCTTTTTTTTTTTTTTTTTTTCTGTGAGGGTGACTGAACACTGGCACAGGTTTCCTAGAGAGGTTGTTGTGTCTGCATCCTTGAAGACGTTCAAAGACCATCTGAACTTGGATCTGAGCAGCCAGCTCTAGGCAACCCTTCTTGACCAGCAACTTTGGACCAGATGACCTCCACAGGTCATCATTCAACCTCAACCATTCTTTGTAATTATGTGATTTAATTAGATAATAAGGAATTAAAATAGCTGGTTACAAGAGCCATTAAAATGCTCCAAACTTGATCTTTTTAACTAGTAGTAAGCTGCTTCACTGATCTCTGCTATAGTCTTTCTTCCACTCTTTGTTTTCTTTATTTAAACAGTAAACTTTATGTCGCCAGGATCAGTTGTTTCATTTAGTAGTATCAGAGGGACTTGATCTCAGCTAAGAGGTACTGTAACATAAAGTAAAGCTATTGTCTTCTAAGTAAGCATCTCATACTGGACATTCCTCTTTTACTTTTCAGATTAGACCATTTCTAAGGACTTTCACTAAATTCAATGAAGTCAATAAGCTATTATTCAAAGTATTAAGCCCTTTCCACTGCATTAAGTACCCCACTTAATTATTCTTTTGGTTCTCCAATGAAGTCATGATATCATTCCAATGAGATATTCCATTACTTTAGAAGAAAAAATGTTGAGTTGAATTGCATGAAATACATCTTGCTCCACTTTGCTTTGTGAGTAATGGTGTTTATTTTATTACTATAATGTTACGGGAGCTCTAGGTGTTTGCTAAGAGAAGATGTGCGATATGCTAAATCTAGACAGAAAAAGGAGATCCCTGGTTCAAGAATAAGATATTTCACTGAAGTGGATTGCTTCACTGATGTAGCTAACAGTGCTTCCAGGACCTGAGCCAGTCCAGTCATTGGTAACTCTTGCTATCTCTGTGCAAGCCCGCAGTGTGCCTCATAGAAATGCCCCAGACAAATCCCATCAATACGCTTTGCTTTAATAGATGAATTTTAAACCAGATGTTTTCAGAATATAGTTCTAGTCTAGCCTGGCAAAAACATCTTTAGCCTCAGAATAGAAAATAAGTACAGTCTGGCACAACAGTTTATTTATTTGCTAGTATTGGAATTTTTGTTTAAACTATTCCAATATTTTTTTCATTCTACAGGCATAGTACTTCTGAGCTAAATAATCCATTTTCCTAAAATCCTTCTAGCATTTTCTTTCAAGAACAATTATTTATTGAAACATGAAATATACGTATTTTAATTTTTTTTTTTAACATCTAAAGTTCATCATCTTTGGTTTCTGTTCTGTCTTCATACTATATATTTTCCCCTGTATATGTCTGTTTAAACTAATCTTCTGTCTATACCAAATAAAAGTGAAGTAATACCCTTTCTCTGATGATCTTCACTACCTTGCCATAAATTAGGTGACCCGAATCACTACTTGAAGTCAAAGTTCAAATTTTCTGCAGTTTATTTTAATAAAATTTTAATTCTGTACTACTGGATTTCTTTTTTCTCTGTAGGTATTATTTTTTGTAAATCTCTTGGAATAATTATGTGATGATAATATAGGTTTTTAATAAAATCAAGATATATCATTGATAAAGGAAGCAAAATATAACTCAAGCTATGGAAAGGCTATTAAAAGTAATTTGTCTTTTGTCAGCTTAAAAATGGTGCAATGCTGAATTTTAAAATACTTTTTCAGAATGAATGCATTTCTGGAAAAAGAAATGGAAAAGATGGAAAATGAATTATTTCTTTATAAATGGAAATATGAAGAACTCAGGCAAACCAAACTGGAAAGCCTGAAACAGGTATGTTGACAGTACATCATTATCACATGGAATAAGAAACAGAATTTAAACTTCTGATTTCCTGTGTTATAACTAAGAGAAAAATTGTATCCAGGGTCTATGAATGTGATAAATCCACCATTTATCAACAATTTTTCTGTGTCTGTAGTCTGGTGGGGAGGGACCTGATGATGGTGCGGGAAGCGAAGCCCTGGGTGCTGCCATGGCAGCACTGGTGTGGGGAGCTGCAAGAGTGGCACTAGGGTGGCTCCACAGTCTTAAAGGAAGGGACCAGACAGAGAAGGCAGGCTCTGGTGCCCCATACCCATGTGTGATGAGGCTGGTGGCCCTGATGTACAGCAAGCCGTGATCAGGGTCCAGCTAAGCTTGTGTTCAGGGAGAAGGGGCCCATGTGAGGCAAGGGGGGTGTTCAGAAACTCTGAAGACATAGCCCCTGGGGTACCAAGTGGGCATGGCGGGGGGATCAACCTGGCAAGGAGCAGGGGCAGCAACCTCAGAGGTGGTGGAGACACCCTGAGATCTAGGCTGTGGCCAAGAGAGGTAACTCCTGCAAAGGGAGAGCTGAGTGCTGGTTCAGGTCCCATGTCCCAGGCCCAGCACATGTCCCATGTCAGTGGGGAGTGGTGGTTTCTCCAGCAGTTTGCATGTGGGAGGGAGCTGGGAACACACTGACGGCAGCACGAGACACAGCAGCAGCGGTAGCAGCACAGCCTGGGGCATGGTCCACAGTGCTAGCTGGGAGAACTGCTGTTGGCACGGCAGAGACCTCAGCCCAGAGCTGCCGAGGGAGGATGCAGGTCCCCAGGCCTTCACCTGCAGGCAGTGCCTGATACCTTCAGGAGGCTGAGGCAAGAGAACAAAGTATCTCTGCCTAAGAAGTATATGCTGGCTAAGGAAATGTGTTGTTCCTTTTAAGCTGGAGGAAGTGAACAGGATGGGCAGGCTCAGAGAAAGCAAAGAGGAGATTTACAGGGTCATCACAGGGTCCCCAGAGGTAAGAAAGTCTGAACCACATGGGAGGGGCAGCCAGAGACTGCGAGTTTCAAGGCAGACAGAGGCTCATAGTAGGAGGGTTGGAAACTTATGTTTTCTAGCAACTGGAGGATGGCTCTTTTTCCAGATCCGTTCAAAAGGTTCAAATGCTTGGTAGAAAAGTAGAAGGCAGCCATGACTGATGTGGCATCAGAGCCAGTTTTAAGCCAAACCATGTGTTAACATCAGGAGGAAGCAGTAAGTGGCAGTAAGAGTAGCGGGAGGCTCGGCTCCTGTGGGAAGAGATATCCCTGTGCCCCCAGCTTGCCGTTTTGAGGGCTATGTGGTTGGCTGTGGTCTAGGATTCAGACCATAGCAGACAGATTGCCAAGGTCTCTCTAGTCCTTAGACTACTACATAGTGAAATGAAGAACTGGTGGTTGTGTGAAAAGCTTGGGGCACAGGTTGATAGGAGCAAGAAAGACTTCAGGAATGATAAAACAGTGTGAAGGGACGCCTGTATCAAGCTTTGGTAAAGAAATGCACACACCCTGGAAACAAGCAGGAAAAATTAGAGCTATATTTGGTTACAGGACTGTAACAGTGTTGGAACAATTGAATACTGTTTGAAGTTAATGCAGCTGGAGTACTATGAAGGACTTCCAGAAACACTGTCAAGGAAGGGTTGAGGGGATGAAATGTAAGGGATCTATAAGCAGCTCAGATCTTTTGAGGTCTCCAACAGGATGGGAATTAATCAGACTTGTGACTCAGGATCAGAGAAAAAAGCTAATAATGGTGTCATTATGGTAGGAGTTTGTTACAGAGCACCTGATGGGGAAGCAAACAAAGTGTTTAAAGAACCCAAAAGTCTGAGTTGTTGACCCCAGTTCTCATGGGTGACTGTACAGCTGCCAGAAACACAATATGGCTGTTGCAATCAAAGAATTTTCTGGAGGGTTTCAGGAATAAATTCTTGCTGAAGGTTTTAAAAGGATCAACCAGTGGTAATGCATAGCTGAGTTGACTAATATGAAGGAAAATAGTTAGGGTTGTGATAATACATATTTCCTTGTCTGTGGTAACTTTGAAATAGCAGTGTTGGTGGTCCTGAAGGAAGTCAGAAAGAGGAGCAGCAGAGTACAGACCCTGAATCTAAGGACAGCAGGACATTGGCTTAGTCAGGGAACTATTGGGATCATGGGAGGCAGCTCTGACAGGTAAGCAAAGGAGTCCACCAAAGCTGGCAGGTCTTGAAGTGCAGGATCTTCCAAGTGCAACAAATGTTTGTCCTAATGCTCAGGAGAACTGTTAGATTTGTCAGGACATTGATTTAGCTTACATGTGCACGCTTGGTGGAGTTCATAGAATCATAGAATCAGATGGGTTGGAAAGGACCTCTGAGATCATCAAGTCCAACCTTTTCTGATGCCAGAAAACAATGTGCTTTTATAAAGAAGATCAGCCTCCCAAGGAGTAATTTAAGAACATTGCCTGGTTATGTAGGATTAGTGTTAGGAAAGAAATGTTCATTTCTGTCTGAGTTCATGAGTAGAAGAATAAGAAACATTTGTGTTGCAGTTTACAGGATTTAGTTTTCAGAACAATGAACTGAGGACCTCTCAGACCCAACCAAATGTGTGTCTGTATAGCTAAACATAGCAAATTTAAAATTTCCTGTGAATCTCACATTTGGAATAATGCAGGGAATTTAGTTAGCTTTCTTTCATGTTTTGGAAGAGATTTCAAGCAGTCTATTAAATCCCAAGTTCAAGTTAAAAGCTGGTGCATCTGTAAATGGAATTTCCTTCATAGATGAACATATGCAGGAAGAAATTAACATCTCTCTCTGATATTTCAGTTCCTTCAGATTTTAGTTTTATATTTGCTACTTGCTCATTAAGTAGGATTCTAGCTTGTTATTTCTGCAAAACAGAGGAAGTCTAGATTTAGTTAATTGTTTTGCTTAAGAAATGTAATCTTTGTACTTTATGGTGCTGTGAGCAGGAATAACACAACAGGAAGTAAAAGTTTTCTGAGAATTTGTTAGAGATTGATAGCTAATTTTATGCATGTGCTTGCATACATACATGTGTTGCTGCTTTTTTGGGGGGCAACATGTTCAATTGCTTTAATTGCTAACAAGAGGTGATATTTTGAGCATTCTATTAATTTTCTGAGATTTATAAGATATACCTCTAGTTTTTAAATTACAGAACATTGGTCTTGATGAATCTGAGTAATGAATGAAATCTGACAGTGAATGAAATTACTTATATTAGTGAAGTTTTTTGTAAGTGAAAACCCTTCCTTTACTGAAAAAAGTTAAATCTTGTTTGTTGACAACGCATCTGTGAATATCACCACTATATATTACTGTTGAGAAATGGATGCTGGAACACCATACAAGATTTTTGACAGTGAAAAATTTGAAAGTGAAATAAAGATAAGAGCAGACATGTACTAAGCTAAGCATGGAATCTGATTCCTATACACACTTGCAATATTAAATCACAAAGGAATTTCTAGATTAATAACAGATCAATCATTACATCTAGATTATTTTCATGCCCTTGACTAAGAGTTTTTGGGTTTAGTTATACCTAAATTAATCTGCTATTTCCTTTGGTAAATTGCCTAACATTCCCACAGGAAATGTGAAAAAAGTGCTTGGTTTGCAAGTGACAGTGCCATAGCAAATTAAACCATTTTTAGGAATGTATAGCTCTGCTAGCCTTTTGGAAGTTGGAGAGATTTTGTGGAATGATAGAAACTTCACAGCTGCCAAGACTTGATTATTAGTGCTCCCGGTAACTAATTACTTTCTGTTAAAAGATGAGCATTTAATTTCCTTGGAACAAACTAAATACAGAAAGGCTTGGTGATCTTTATGATTATCATTTTAAAAAATTGTGCATTCTGCATATGTTTGTAAATTGTAAATAAGTTTTCAATGTATTGAGTTACCTAAGAAAAAATTAGTAAAGTGGCAATTTATGTTCATGGTAACCATGAGCACTCTAGACAGCCTCGTGTGACACTAGCATTGAATTTGTTAGGGGTCATAAATTAGATTGTTTTAACAGATATATCGGAAAGCTGTATTTAGTCTTATAATTGTTAATTTCCTATCCTAAGAATTCTGTTCTCCCATTAAATAATAAAATAAAAAGATTAACACTGAAAAGCTCATTGTTCAAATCTTGATTGTGTTTGACAGCACTCTTTATTTTCAAGCAGTCAGATGTCATCTGTTTTTACTACATACCATTTTGTCTGTTTCTCTAAGAACAATCAGAATTTCTCATTCATTTTGCTTTCTCTAGCCTATCCTTAATTTCAAGTATACTTTCATTATGACAGTTTCAAACCAAGTCCTAACTGGTTATTCTTAAAATTTTACCAGATACAAATTAGTTTACCAATCAATTAACCAACAGTCTGAGAAACACAAAAAGTGTATCTGAGTTTGATTACTTAGTTGTTTGGGCTCTGTGTTAAATAGAGCAAATCCTTAGTGTGTTGCCCTGATGTTTGTAAGCACAGAATTGTAGTTAGCAAGACTGTTAAAGTTTTATGTTTTAGAAAGATCATTTAATCTTATAACATGCACAATAAAACATTCTTATTTATACTCATTGCAAGTCTTCCTCAAAATTTTACAGCTGTCTTTAAAATTCCTGTAGGAGGTGCTTTTCTGGTCATTTAAAAGTTGAATAAGATGGAATATTTGCGAAGCAATTTTATATTAGACTGAAAATAGTGAAAAAATGCATGTACTACTGTATTCCACTGGTGTGCACTGTAGACTTACAAATGCCACTATAGGCAGTAACTTCTGTGTCATTTAAAATAATTTCAGCTGGCTGAAGTGCAGAATGTGCTCTTACTCTACATTATCTGCTGTTTTGGTAGTTAATAAGGTAAATTCATATCCCAGGTTGTGGGATATGAATCAAAAATTACTCTAATTGGTGCTTAAAGCTTATCAGAACATCAGTAATAAGAGAAGTATCCCTATAAAAAAAGGAAAACAGGCTAAATTAAAATTTTGTGTCTTTGGCAGAGACATTTCTGTTCTTCCTCTTTTTTACACTGTTGAAGGTAAGTCACCAGCTATTGATTTTGTACTGCAGCAAAAAAAAAAAAATCTTTAAACATCTTTTAAAACAAATATTTTCTGCTCTTTCTCTCAGTATATAGATGTTTTACACTGCATATTACAGAAATCTATGCATTGTTATTTAGGAGCATTATTTTCTTTAAGAGATCATGAATGGTTCCCTACCTCTTGTTTCACAGGTCTAGGAAGCTCCACTGATTTGAGTGAGGCTTCTGAATAAATCAAGTCTTCTACTATCACTGTAAACATTTAAATGCTCTTTAAAATAGGATGGTCTTTTTGGAAGTTTAGATTATTAAGAGCTATGTCCCGTTGAAGATTCTGTGTGATTTCTACCTTCTCCAGAAATCTTTATTCTGAAATTCCCTTATAGTGTGAAGATGCCACAGAGTTGCTTACCTATAATTGTTTTTTTTTCATTCACTTAGTATATACATGAAATACAAATAGTGATACTCTGATAATCTTGCAGGAAATTTAGGTACATGTAGTACGATCATCTATTCTGTCCCATACTCTTCACCTCACTCAAAAAATGTCTTCTGATTGTCCTCTGAATCCTGCGGAAAAAAATAATAGTTATCAGGCATAACCCAGTAGTCTGAATGGCTATAGTGGGTACTGTGAAATTTTCTGTTTAATTTCTCACTTAAGATGCACAGAAGTATTGTGTATTTTGTATGGCTATCATACAAAATACATATTGCTATCATTTTGTATGGTGTCCCAAAAATGAATTTTGTGGTGCTTTTATGTGTTACAGAATAACCAGTAATCTGTTTTAGTGTGGTAAAGGAGTTTTTTTTAACGTTTGATATCAGAAGCCTCAAGGCTGAGCTTTAAAATATCATTAGGCAATTTTGTGAAAGCAACATCTGAATTATGTGAGAACTCAAATGGCTTTATAGAGTGGAAACATGTGCAGTTAATTTTCCCGTGATAACATCTCATTATTTGCAGACTAGATCTAGAATTTGGAGTGTTCCTTACTGGTCTCAATCCTTCAATTGTTTGAGAGGCTGTTGCGATTTTCAGACTGAGTGAAATGGGATGATAATGGTGCCACACATCTGACATGTACTTTGATAAAAGTATTTTAAAAATTACTTTTGATATGCTTTTTTTTTTTCCCTGTCTAAATTACAATAACAGACAGGTAGTTAGAGAGTAAGGAAAGAATTCTGCATTTTTCCTTCAGCAACCATTGTCGTAGTCTTCACTATTGTTTCCACTGTTTTCATAAATCAGGTCCCAGTTCATATTTAGTCTTATCACTAGAAATTACGTACTTAATGTGAATGTTCTTACTGTCCAACATGAGGTATAATTTTTCATGCTACATAACATCTAGGTTCCATCTGATGTTTATTTTCCTAGAAATCTAATTTGGAAAGTGCAGGAAAAGTCTACTGTTTCATTGACTTTTTTCCCCCCATACTAACTTTCAACAAGATATTTAAGTTGTATTGAGTTGTACTTGCTAATATTTTTTCTGTTTTCATTACATACAAATGTTTACATTACATTGCAAAGAACATACCAAGCAAGAACATGATTTTTTTTTCAATTATTATTTATTTAAGAACATTCTGTTACAACTGAAAGATGAAAACTAAGTTTTACAAGTACGTTTAGTATGTGCGTATTGAAACGTATCTGTGCATACTGATTTTCTGTGGAAGGAATACCATACCAATATGGCCTCATTTTAGAGGTTTGTTTAGCCTGTTTTTCTGCTACTTACTGGCAGAAAATATAACCTAGTGAGGAAATGAGTTGAAGATGAGGGAGAAATATGCACATGTGCACTCTTATGTGTGTATATATCTGTTCGTGTGTTTATATACTTGAAGCAATTTTTGTGCTAGAGGTTAGCAAAGGTGTCCCTGCCCAGGTTCCTTCCAACCCAGGACATTCTATGATTCTATGGTGGCATCTTTCAAAAAAACCATTTTTCGTAGTTAAGATTGAAAAGCCCAAAATTAAGACAAAGTTACTTCTTCATAATGTATTAGTGTTGACAGTTCACCATTTGGTTCTGCACCAGAAATTAATTCTTTGCTGTGTATAGCTTTAAAAAACACCCTCAAAAAGGCTTTTTAATATTTAATTTTTCAATATATGTTTAAATATCCTAAATTTGCCTTTCAGCAATTTTTTTGGCAAATATTTTACCATTCACTTAGTTTCTTGTTTAAGTAAATATTTCTGCTAGTATGCCTACTTATTATTCATTCACAGAAAATCAACTTGGGCTAAAATTTTTTTAAAAAATAACAAACCACTGAAGAATTAAATCTAACAGGTGAAATGTACAAAATTAAATTCAATGTCTGACATTAAAGACACTAAAATAAAAATACAAGCATTTTGCACTTAATGATGTAGTCTTTTTCTTTCTATCCTTAACTGGATACGGACAGCAATATGTCACTTAAAAATTAACAATCTAATTTGGGGAGAGGATTGATAAAATCATTCTCTTAAATCATTCTCTTTCATTGTTTTGGAAAATAAAATGCTCTTTTTTAGGTGTGAAAAACCATATTTATCTATTTATACAGGATCTAATACCTTTGTACTTATGAACAGTTTCCATTGCAGACTCAGCAATACTGTTAGGAATCACTGCTTGTTAAGACACAAGTCTGTGCAAGCCTTGAAGGCTTGTGAAATCCATTGCTGTGTAGTAATCTAAAGTTTCAGGTTTACTATATAGTAAATGGATTAAGTAAATTTTTTTACATGCCTTTGAAGGGAAAACACATGAGGAACTGGAATTAAGTTTCTTGGATTTAAACGTTCTTGTCACATTTTACCGATAAAGAAGGTGCCTAAAATATCTGGTGTTAGAATTAGTGTAGCTTCATGCCTACTGTCTAGGATACAGTTATATTCATGCAGCTTGCAGGATGGTTAGGTACTTTTGCTTCCTAACTTATATATGTGAAATAAAAGATCAGACTTATTGTTTCACTGTGGCTGCTGAGATGGAATTTTCTGTTTTACTCAGCTATAACATAGACAAGATAGCCGTATTACTTCTGGAACAAAGAAGTAGTGCTTTCGTGGGAGGTGGGAAGAGAACCCAACATGCTTTCCCCCGTCCCCCACCCCCTGCTTTTTCTCTTTTTTTCCTGCTTTTTTTTTTTTATGTTTAATGTGTAATAGGAATTTGCTCTTTGGTCTTGTTTAGAGAGAACAGTCTGGCACTTAAGTGCTGTTCCGCTGAAGCATTGCATTTTCAGATTACTTCCAAACAAAGGGTTCAATCTTAGGAAAAATTAATGAGTGTCTTCTTTGCATACAATCACAAAATTTTCTTGCTTACATCAGTGAAGTACTGCATATCTCTGAGTAACAGCATGAGCGATACCCTGAAGTCAATGAGAAGTCTGCTTCGCGTCAGTTCCTGAATTAAACTCTGTAGTAACAGGTGATTAAGAACTGTGCCAGAAAATTCTTCAGGAGCATTTGTAACTTCAAAATACCAAGATAATGTGTTATTATGGGTATGGCTCAGATAAAACTGAAGAAGTGCCATGTACACTGTACTGAAAACAGTAGAACTATTTTTACAGGCACTTGCCACCAGACCACTCTGTTATTTGAATTATCTTACGTAATTGCTTACCTAGATCAAGTGACTAAAGCTGCATATTTCAGGTTCTTACTCTGAAATGAGAGCTTTATTTAGACAGTGTTCTATACTATATTTACTCAAAGTCTAAGCATCACAACACTTTAAAATTTCTTTCACTTTTAAAATGGTATGGACTGTTTTGACTACAGGAAAGTAATGATTACCAATTCTAGTGTGGTCTCACACTATTTAGTATTCTAGTAATCTTAGATATACTTCTTTGTAGAGACCTAAAGTTACAGGAAACATCCTATTCCCAGCATCCCTGGACTATTAATCTGAAAAGTCAACAACCTTCATCTGTAAGATAAGTGAACTAGTAAAGTTCCCAAGTTAAATGTAGCTTTGAATGTTACTTTCAGTTTTGATGTATTTTTGGTACAATTCATTAGCTGTTACGTCAAAAAATGTAGTGTAAACTGAAACAATTTTAGTTAGCATTTTATTTTCCAATCTATAGATTAGAATTCTTGTTATATGTCTAATATTATTAAATTAATAATTTCTCATCAATTGGATGGAACAGTGCTCTGATCTGCAGCACATAATGCTAATACTGTCTAGGAAATTCGTGAGACTGATGACAATTTGAACTTGCTTTGAGTGTTTCCAATCATACTGACCACTACTGATTTTCCCGTTTCCTGACAGTTTCTTATTTAGCTACATATTTGGCTCAATTCAGTGATATAAAGTGAGGATGGAAAGTTGGATTAGAAATTGGTTGGAAACAAGAGAGTTATTGACCTTCTGTACAGCAAATAAAGCTTCAAAACTAATTAAAAAAAAAGAAAAAGGAAATATTTTCCATTGCACTACTTACTTTTGTATGTTGGTTTGTTTGTTTTTTTCAGAACATTTCTGCATGTATGCATTCATCTTGCGAAAAATCCCTGCATTTCTTGATGAAGGGTTATCATCTTCCTTTTACAGTGCTTATTAGAAAGGCTTATGGCTTATTCTAGTCCCTGAAATAATTGCTAATAATAACTAACGGTTTTATTAAACCCACAGCAATAGATAACTGCTTGAAGTAAAGGAAGGCAAGCTGTTAAAGTCTGAACTAAAATTAAACTTATATGGTGTTTATCTGTAAATAAAAAATTTTAAAATTATCTTTGACAAATGATAGATAAATTGTCATTGCCCTGGGACTTCAGAGTAAACATTTAATTTGTTATTCCTTTCCATAGACTAGAAGCTTATTTTTGCTTTCAGTAAAGCCTGTATATGAATTTATACTCTTAGGCATACAAACCAACAAATCTATTCTTTATGATGATATTCAAAAAAAGTTTTGTATTAATCAGTCTCATCTCTCTCAGGGGATATTCTGTGCTCCTTGTTTTGGGAAGGAGATTGTTGTGTTACTTTTGGGTAGGAAAAAAACCCAGAAAGTCCCACACACACCTGGTCCCCATCCCCAGATAAGAGCAGTAGTAACAAAAGTAAACTAACTTCAGATCATAAAACCTCTTAAACTGAGCAACTTCAGTCTTGCAGTAATCCTTGGATGAAAAGGGAATTAAGCAGCAAGAAGTTTCAAGAGTCACTAAAAACAAAAAAACAAAAAAACAAAAAAAAAAAAAAAAAAAAAAGAGGTTCTCAGTGGAGGCCTATTACAAGTTTTTTTGAAATATCAACCAAAATGTCTGGAATTGAACCTTTAAGCACACAGTGAGCAGCCTTTCACTCCCCCCTCTCTCCCACCTCGACGTACCATAAAGCTAAAATATCACCGAGGCAAATTAAGGGATGAAAGTTCATGGTTTGCTTCAGATCATTTTGTTTAAGAATGCTCCAAACCAGCTGCCTGTTGAGATTTCAAATTAAATTAGGAAAAATAATTGCTGTAATCCCTCTGTCTAAAACAATCTTTGCCGTTTACTTAGGTTTTTTAACACAGTTTGTTTAATCTATTACCACTGTCACCCCTGCTGTGTTCTGTCATAATCCAATCAACTGCAAGAAAAGCATGCTACTGTTTGTAAAGCAAACAAAGCAAACCCTTTGGTGTAAATGTCAAGAGCTGTAGCTTTCCCTTGCTTGGTAGTGAAACAGAAATATTAAGGTGTAGTTTGTTTTTTTTTTTAATAAATTGCTTTGAGCTACATTTCTTAGACCAGGCAATTGTTAGGCGATATGGGAATTTTTATTTGTTTATTTCATGGATTAAAAATTCAACCTCTCCATGCATAGTAGCAACAGCAACGACGCATTTGTTAGCACACTGGAATTCTCATTCACCGCATGAGTGATGGCTTGTCAAGTTTTGAGAGTTTTGGCTGACGTGTGTCCCTTATAAATTTCAAGCAATATTCTTCAAGGGATTAGCTGAAATGTGAATTCTTTCCTTGACTGAGATTAGAGAACATTTTAAATTCACCTAAACAATTGTATAATGTTCATTTAGATTAAACTTGGTTGGAACTCTAATTACTAAATTCATCTCTAGGCAAAAAAGGGAATGCGGTTTGAGAAGTAATAATAATCCCATCTCAAATATCACTTGCATTTATGAATATAGCAAATTGGCATATTGCACATGCCATTTTTATGTAAGGTCGTACTTATCTAGGCACCAATATTTTGTTAAACATAACAAAAAATTGATAATTTGAAGAGCTTGCAGCAGGGGGGACATTGCAAAAAGATGTCCAGTGCATTCAAATGAGTTTAGATTCAGTCTCTCTATAATTACGGGAAGCACAGAAAGCACTTGAATTTGAGTGAACCCTACCCCAAACTCTGTCTCAGGATGGGCCAGATAACCTCACCTCCAGAATTTCTGTCAGCATAACTCACAACCTTACCTGCTCTGTGTTTCCTGTTTTAGAAGCTGTTCAGATATATTGCCCTCCTACTTTCATGGCTTTGCTGTATTTTAAAAGCAATGCTCATGGTATAAAATGCACCAACATCTACATCAAAGGTCACTTACCTAGATGCCCCCAAAAGGTGCTTCACTAACTTGCTTCAGTAATTTGACTCTGAAAATATACTATATGGCTTAAAAAGTCCCCTTTTCCAGTGGTCTTTCAGATTATCTAAAATCAGCTTTCTATTTGGGTTCTATTCTAGCCTACTTCTTCACACTAACCACTTCCAAAAGTTTCCCAGTTCCTTGATATTTCTGATAGGTTAAATGCTTTTCATTCCACCTTGTACAAATTTGAAGAGAGCAACTCTGATTAATTCCTGATCACAGAAAAAAATGTTGAAACATTGGTTTCAACTTAATTCAACAACTATTTGCTCATAACCTTAATATTAGGCAACCTTTAAGTAGCCTTTGACTTGAAGACTATTTTTTTAATAAAGGCAAAGACAAAACCACTCAGATTCAAGTGCTTTCTGTGCTTCCTGTAATTACAGAGAGACTGAATCTAAACTCATTTGAATGCACTGGACATCTTTTTGCAACATCCTCCCTGCTGCAAGCTCTTCAAATTATCAATTTTTTGTTAGGTTTAACAAAATATTGGTGCCTAGATAAGTATGACCTCACATAAGCAGAAGAGAAAGCTTAGAAGTTGAAATGGGGCTAGAGTCCAAGGGGAGCAGGAGTCCAAGGAAAGTCAGGACATCCAAGAGATCTGTACTGTGAGGGCCTTTATGGTGTGAGCCAGAGGTGAGAGTCTTAGTCCCAGACAGAGCTGGAAAATAAGGTTATTCTACTGTTGCTCATATTGTAATAGAGTTATAAGGTCTGCATAAAATTATCTCTGTATGTATGGGTTGGGTATATATAAAATGACAGAATATGAGTATTTTTTTTCTAAAAAACAGTAAAAGTTTTAGAGAAAGAGTGGCTTGATGAACCATTTATTATGGTATTTAATTATAATTAATTTTTTTTCAGTAAGTACGTAGCTCTCATTTATCAGGTTCATCTTATGGTGGAAGAAAGGAAAATTTCAGGATGTTTCCCAGTATCTTGACAGACAGGATATTTGTAACTTTTAAATAGCTTTTAAAAAAACCCAAACAAATTATTATGGCAAATTTTTCAAAATGTAGGAGGGATAGTTATAGATTTCATACCTTTTTTTCTCATTTAGAAATCTTGTGGGGGCATTTATTCTGTCTAAGATGCAGCAAACAGCGAACCTTCCTCTGGCAATTCACGTCAGCAGATAGATGTCCCCATTCCCCACAGTAGGGAGTTTCCTGTTGCTATTATTCACCACTTCCTTCTTTTGGTACTTCGTTCTTCGATATTCTTGTCTGGAAAAATCCTTATTGTTATGTACCTCTCAGAATGCATGTCATCATCCATTTTCCCTGGATAAACTCACTAAAATAAATGACATGAGATGTGTGACTTTTTTCCACATATGCAAATGTTAATATTAATTTCAGGATTTCAATAATGTCTTGTATCAGATTGCTATATAAATATATATATATGTATATCTCAAAACAAAAAAAAATTGAATGGAAACCTCTGCTGTTTGGTGCTCTTTTTTCTTGGGTTCGTTTGTTTTTTAATTTAATATATGATTGATATCTCCTTTCAGTACCATTTGGTCTGCTGGAAAACTGATTTTCATATTAATTAAGGGTTAAGTACACAGGTGCTTTGTATAATTCTTTGTTAGTCTGTATCTTCTGATTATGTAAGCTAATGAATTGACAGCAGCACTACATAAACCTTATTTATGTCAGAAAAAAAGTTATATTACTTTTTCATTTAAAAAACAGATTCTGTTGGTACTGCACTGTGCTGCATACAGTTTATTCTTATACTGAGCACCAGCTGCTAGAGAAAGAATAAATAGATACTATTGCTAAATAGATACTACTTGTTAAAAAGAAGTAATATATTTCAGGACCCTACCTTTCAAACTCTTACAAGTAGGGCTGTAGAATTAAGGACCAAGACTGTGTCTTGGAGAGATTGTAGATACTTTTCAGGGGATCTAGTTTTGTTAAGGCTCATTGAGTTTAGTTGCAAAATAAAATATACTTGTAACAAGCATCTTAACCATTAGTTGTAATTGTCAAACAGTGCATTGTATTGCCCATGTAAAATGTATTTTCAGTGTCTTATAGGAGAACCTTTCAGTCAGTCTGGTTACCACCAGGTTTTGTGCAATGACAGGTATTGTTATGGTAGGCTGGTTTTGGCCTGAAGAAAGTAAAAGTGCAGACTTCTTTCTCCTGCAGGTGTAATTAAGGAACATTTTTTGTCTTTTAATTTTATTTGATGGATGTAGATTTCAGAAGGAAAGCAAGTACTTTGCTTCAGTTTTAAATCTTAATTCTAATTATCAGCTAGGTCATAGTTTACCTGGTGCATTAACTGTTCTTTTCTCTCCATCAACAGTAGAATCAATTTTGGAGGCCAATGGGGATACAGAATTTTTTATTTACTTAATGTTATACTAAATCAGGGGAAATCTGAGACAGTAGGGCTCTAAGAAAGATCCTGTAAATATGTAAACATGAAAACAGACATTATGTGGGAGAAGAGATAGCTAAAACAGCAAAAGATTTATCAGAAAACAAAATTATACTCTTACCTTCCGACTCAGAATATTCTGTGATTCTATGATTTGTTTTTAAATATTCATTCAAACATTCCCATTTTTCTGACATGCCTACAGGAATATCTGCTTGACAGAATTGTCCTTACATCTTTTGACTATCAGATATTTTATTTATAACATGTTTTTTTTATCTTCATTCTAACAGTCCTTTCTAGTTCTAACTGGTTTCCTAGATTATTTTTGCAGTAGCTCATAATTCACAAAAAAAATGTTGATTAATAATCAGCACTTTATAACTTGGTAGACACCGACGGTTTGGACATTCCTCTAGTGTCAACCTTGTTATGAATTACTGATCCCAGTATTACTTAATTCACTGATTACAGTGGAGAAGGCTAATACAGCCCTGCTTGAGCAGGGAGGTTGGACCAGATGTCCCACTGTGGTCCCTTCCAACCTTACCCATTCTCTCACTGTGATGCCACAAGAAACCTTCAGTATTTGCTTAGTCATCCCAATTAATTTGTCCACCAGAAAAATGTAAATATCTCTTGTTTAAAATGAGATAAAACACTAAAACACTTCATAACTTTAAAGTAAAAATTAACACATGATGTGTTGGTAATCTCTTTATGATCTCAACAGTTTAGAGAGGTAAGAGTAGTTTCTCTGAAGTTTTTAACTATTTTCAGATAATTGGTGAAAATATAATTTTGATCAGGTATTATGGATAATTTTTCTGATAATCATTGACAGAAAACATGGTTTCCTTGAATGCACAGTAGATTCTCCTGCCTGGAGGTGTTAATTTTTATGTAATTCATAGTCCATATGAAATTGAACTTAAAAGAAACTGATGAAAGCTGTGCCAGAATCTACACGGAAAAAAAGATCTGTGAGATCAAGGGTGGTTTTCCCTACCATGTTCCCAGCATTTTTCCAATTTTTGAACCTGTTTATGCCTCTCTGCATATATTTTTCATGATTGTTGTAAAATTTCAGGCTTAAAGTTTTTTATGTATCTATGGACAACTTATATTCCTTCATAAATCACTTCTGGTAAATCAGTCATACACACAAAAGAGTTTGTGTGCAGATGGGGGAAAGGAAAATAAGTGCTGGTAAATCAGCAATTTTTCTTTTAATGTCAACATAGTGCAATGATATCAGCTTGCAGCAGACTTAAGCAGTTGAGTAGCACCAGAAGGAAGAAATATTTGATTACTAAACGTGCTGGAGCTCAGCATTGTTACGAATATAAGCATTCATTAAAAAAGTTCAATTTGTTGCAGGGCTTGGTGTCTCACAATATTGTCAGGCACATAAACATTTATCATGCCTTCAGTATAGTTTCTAGTGGACTAAATGGTGTTCTTGGCAGACTTGCTCGCAATAAGAGAAAAAGCAGAGTAAATTTTTTTTCCCCTATATTGAATATTGAAGTACTTGTCAAATAAAAATGTAGCCGACATTTCTCTTCCCTTTTCTGTGGAAGGGGTGCTGTGGATTCTGGTAGTCTTTGATTGCACCTTTTAGATGAAGAAGGAAAAGAATTCTAGAAAATGTCAGATATACCCTAAACAGCCATTGCAAAACTGCCCAGTGTCACATATGCTAAGTAAGAATTTTTCTTGCCAGCAAACATCACACCTGCTTGCAGCAGTGCAGGTTTTGGAAACAGGAAAGCTGATGGTTTTTTTTCAGACTGTAGGAGCTTTTACAGTTTTCATCATGTTCTTACTTCTAGCAGTAGAAATCTCAAAACAAATATTTTTTTTTTTAAAAGGTAAAAAAACCTCAAAACATAACCCTCCTATACCCCAACAAAATACAGGTTACTTTGCAAGTAATGAAGATTCTTGGAATTGTTTCCTATCCACTTCTACAAGTGTCTTGCTTATGTGAAGTCTGTCTTCCTCTTATACCTTTCTCAAAGGCAGGTATGTTGTGGAATGGAACCATTGTCATCTTCCAAGTTCTGTAGACACTGGTGAACCAAAAGTGATTTCAGAGAATCAGTTTCCTTAATCCATTTATTCTCTTCTCTTTTATATAGTATCTCTTTGAAGATACTTCTGCCTGTATGAGTTTCTTCCTGATCCTCCAATACTGACAGACATTTTTTGTTTCCCAGTCATGCTGAGAGAGTATCTTTAAGCGTTTGATACCATTCCGTTTAGATCATTGATAAAAGACCTTCACACCCAGTATAACTGGTTGGTAAAACTGCACACCTCTTGAGTACTTGGCTCTGGTTTTAAAAAAGCCATTGGATGTGTCATTTTTTTGAGACATAATATTCCTGTCTGAGTTGCAGAAAAGGAAAACATACTTCTTGTACAAATATTTTACATCTGTAATTGAGTGAGTCTGCCAGAGTTTTCTAATCATTAATTTAAACAGGAATTCTTCCCTCTCTAGGTCACAAGTCTGTAGGCCATATTTGGTTTGCCTGTAGATTCCCAGTATAAAAACAGATAGCATTAGAATTTAATATTTTGGTGTGGCTGTGTAAGGTTCAGACTGTAAATAAATAAGTCAATAAAATGTGAAGTATCTTGTATGGACAACTTTTATTTAAGATGTTGGAGAATTTTTCTTAGAAAATGCTGTTGGCAAAAAATGGCAGTTTTGTAGAAGAAAAATTTTTGCAGGGAGAATTTCAGGTTGAATTGTCATTCTTTTTTGTTTCTGATATCACTGCCAGTCAGATCAGATCAAATCAAAATGACAGGGTGTTTTTAAACAAAATGCTTGTGTTCCGTCCAGTTCTATTTTAAGTGCTTATTTTATAAAGATAAGGATCATAACTCTAAATACATTTTCCTGCCATTTCTGAAGTTTTATATGAAGTAAACAAATTTTTGTTCTAAAACAAGCAAACAAAATAAATAAATTGCTGCTGTCTTAATCTCCCTTTCTCCTGAAGGGTGTGTGGAAATTCTTTTGTTTTCTGTCTGAAATCATATTGACTGTTAAGTCTCTTCTTCATCAACTTTCTTTCTACTGTTATTACACCTTAATTGTTGTCCTCCATCCTACTCTATCTCCTCTTGACTAAGGGGAAGGAGAAAAATCTTGTTTCAATAAAAATTTTTTAGCTTCAGCCACTGTTATGTTGCCTTGAACTGAACTAGGGCATTAAGATTTTCCTGCTAATGAACTGAACAAAGTAGAGTTCCTTTTTCTGTGTCAGATTTTTTTTCAAGGTTCTGCCTTTCATGATAGTCATAAAAGGGTGCAGGTTAGCTCTAAGATGTAGTTATCCGATTTCAAAAGGTCAATACACTGTACTTCATTTCCACCACTCACCTTTGCAATTAGTCACTTCACTGACGGTATCTTGACCTCACTCTATGCTTCCACCATTATTCTGGTCTTCCTATTAAAAGGTAAAATTCAGTGGAGAAAAGGTAAAAAGTCTGTGGAGACATTTTATGGAGTGAAAATATTCACATTTGAAGGGAAAAGTAAAGATATCAAGATTTTTCTCGAATGTGGCACATAGTTTCTTATCTTTCGCTTCCTTTTTGAATCAAAATCTGGAGTTCCAGATGACAGCATCTAAAATACTTATTCTCTGTACAAATATGACAATGTATATTTTCTGGGGGAAAAAAAACCCTGAAATCCTTTTCACTGCAGATGTGAGACAGGTATCACTGCTGTTCAGTCAATTTGCATTTTTAAATGGAAGTTTCAGTAATACATTTCAAAATGAAAAATAGGTATTACTGTTCCAGCAAAGTATTTTTCTGTGAAAAATAAAAGGAGAGAGTTGAATTTAAGGCAGCAATAGATTAATTTAAAGGATGTTTGTTTGTTTCTTTCTTCATTTTTCATGTAATGAAGTATACGGAAAAAGTTAAAAATGCCAGGTTCCATTAAAGTAACACAGGAACATAGAATCATTTTCAATTGAAAAACAAGCAACATTTCAAACTGTGTTTCTGGAGGCAAACAGATCCTTGAAGCTTTTTTGTTTTCTTTTGTTTTGTTTTGTTTTGTTTTCATGAGAGGAATACGTTCTCAAAAATCTAGTTAACACCTAGCATTGCCTTTGGTCATTGCATTTAATCTTCCTGAAAGATAAAACACCCATTATATAAAGAACCTTGTTACAACATCTCAAAGAGGACTGAGCAGACTTGGGTGTGTTCTGAAAGACCATAGCCCTACAAGATTTTTTACAGAAAATTACGTTAAAGAGATCACAAATTATCTAATTTTACTTGTTCTTCCTAACTTAATTCCAGACTAGTTTTTTTTGCCTTGCTTTAATTTCCCTACTCATATTGGAAGAATGACATGAATGACAGAGAAGTAAAGTAGATTTTATTTTTCTGACTTTCTGGATTTCTTTTTGTATATGGTACATACATAGGCAGGGATCTAAACACCACACAAGTGTTCACTCACTCCGCTCCAATGTGATAAGGGAGAGAATCAGAAAAAAAAGTAAACCTGTGGGTTGAGATAAAGACAGTTTAATAGGACAGAAAAGGAAGATAAATATTATTTGTTTGTTTGTTTATTAATAAAAGAACCTACAAAGCAAGTCACACACATTGTAACTTCTCAGCACCTGCTGACTGATGACCAGATAGACTCTGAGTAGCAATGAGCCCTTCCCAGCCAAATACCCCCATATATTTTTTTTTTTTTTCAACATGGCATCATATAGAATAGAATATCCCTTTGGCTAGTTTGGATCAGCTGTCCCCTCCCAGCTTCTTGTGCAGTCTCAGACTCCTTGCTGGCAGGGCAATATGAGAAGCTTAAAAGACTTTAACTTAGTGTAAACACTACTGAGCAACAATTAAAACATTCCTGTGTTTTCAATATTATTCTCATACTAAATTCAAAACACAGCACTCTACCAGCTACTAGGAAGAAAATGAACTCTATCCCAGCTGAAGTCAGGACAATTAAATATGTAAATTTATCATTGTTGGACTCATAAACATCTTGGGTGCAGTGAATTGAAATTTTATAGACACAGAGATAAGTAAATTTATCTTTGACATCAGATCTTAGTTTGGTAGTCACCTTCTGCTTAATTGCCTGACGCAAATTCAACCATAGATGGTTTCATTATTTCTCTCTATTTGAAGTCTGACAAAAATGAATTTGTATTGATTAGTGTCAACACTGTGAAAAGGTGAACTTTCAGGCTTACAGCTTCAGCTCTGTATTTTGGCATATGCTTCGTAAGAACAGAGGGTTTCTCATGTCCCAGAACTTTATGGATATTTGTAAGACATTATGTCTGCATATGTATTTAAAAAAAAATATAGGGTTTGTGATTGTAGTCCAGTAGACAGTATTGAACAATTATGAACTTGCATAATTTTGGTAGGGAAGAAATAATATTTGGTGCTAAACAGAGGTATGTGACCCCTTCAATTCCATCTATTGCACAGAAATTCAGTGAGCAGAGTTTAAAGACCTCATTGGGAATATGTGAGCATCAAAAAATGTTGTATGCGTTGGAGTTAACATCTTGTAGTCTATCACCAGCTGCTAGACCATGCCAAAAGTCCAAAACCAGTGGTACAAAATTATCTTTCCCTAATTCCCTGATCAGAATCACAGTATCACAGAATATTGTGAGTTGCAAGGGACCCACAAGGATCGAGTTCAACTCTTAAAGTGAACGACCAATAGAGGGATCAAACACATGACCTTGGTGTTATTAGCACCATGCTCTAATCGAGTTAATCTCACGGTTTAATTTAAGTACAGATGTTTGTCATATTCTAAGGAATTTAACTTGATAAGTAACCTATAAAGATTATGAGATAGCATGAATCTAAAATACATAAACCTCTCACTATGTTGCTTGGTAATCAGATGGACCAGCCCCCAAAACTAGTAGTTTTGTAGCTGCATTAAGTCTTTTCATACAAGAACAAGTCCATAATGCAAAGAAAACTGCTGAATACTGTAATTGTTTCAACAGTTAAATTAGTTCCCTGTTATTTGGCCAACATGATATAGAATATGAAAGCAATACATTAATTTCTTTCTATCTTGCTATTTTCCCTAATCTTAGATCAAAAGCCCATTTTAGTTTTAAGAACTGCTTCAGATTTGTCTCCAAATACTACTGTCTAACAGTGTATCATGATGTTAAGTCTGGTCAAGGTTTTAGGAACAGTGTTGTGTGTGGGGGAAGAGTTGCACAGGTGTTGTTTTGTTTGTTAAGGGGAGCAAATAATCCATGATGAGAAGGAACAGCCTGTGGAAATATCTGTTGCTGATAGAATAAAATGCCTTTAAACATAATCTATTCACTTTTTAACTCTTTCACAATTTAGTTTTCTGAGTGAAGTAGTTGGTAGTCATCTTCTGTGTTTAGAATTATAGAATCTCTCAAATTGGAAGGGATCCATAAGGGTCATTGAGTCCAACTCCCTGCTACCTGAAGGACCACCTAAAGTAAATCATGTGACTAAGAGCATTGTCCAGACACTCCTTGAACTCTGTCAGGTCTGATGTTGTGATCACTTCCCTGGGGAACATATTCCAGTTCCCAACCACCCTCTCAGTGTAAGAACCTTTTCCTAATGTTCAACCTGAACTTTCCCTGATGTCACTTCGTACCATTTTGGATCTTATCATGGGTCACCAGAGAGAGAAGATCAGCACCTCCTTTCGAGGATGTTGTAGGCTGTGATGAAGTCACCCCTCATTTTTCTTTTCTCCCAGCTGAACAAACCAAGTATCCTCAGCCATTCCTCATAAGTGTTGCCGTCAAGACCTTTCAACATGTGGTCATCCTCCTCTGGACCCAATCTAATAGTCTAACAACCTTCTTATGTTGTGGTACCCAAAACTGCACACAGTGCTCAAGGTGAGGCTACACCAGCAGAGAGCAGAGTAGAATAAATCCCTTTTACTGTCCTCTGAAAATCTGAATGAACCTCTTTAACTTTGCAAAATTTCTGATTGTTTTTGTTTACTCAGAAATAAGGTGCTAACAGAGAAGTTTGCAGTTTGATTCAGCTAGATAATCACTGTTACTATTCACAGGGTCTGAATTATGTTTCTCTGATGCTGTAACAACTCATTCTCTTTGCCTCACATTCAGTAGCTTTTCATTGTTTGCCAGTAATTGATTTTAGAATAAAAGTAACCAATATCTTAAAAAGTACACTTCTATGGCTCTTTCTAAAGCACACATTTTCTGTTTCTTCAATGAAGAAGTGCCTCACAATGTTATCAGTCTCTATTTTTTTCAAACTATTGATTTGAGTTCTCACAGAACTGAAAAATTGTAAAAAGTTCTTAAAATTTTGAGTTTTATGTATTAACATTTCTTTTTTTCATCTCAGTTGAAAGAACTGGAACCTTTTATTTTCACAGTTTTTAATCTATCCTAATCTCTTTTAATCTATTTTAAGAACCAGTAATAATGACTTGTTAATAGTAAGTACTTAACAATAATAATCTTCTTTTCAATATATATTAGCACCTGATAAGTACCTCTTTTGTGCTATAAAAATAAATTCATTTTACCATTTTTCTTTTAACATCTGAGGAACATTTAATGCAGCCTTGACAAAACCTCTGTGCAATTGTCTCTGAAGTATAAATCGGTTTTTAAATAATTAATTTATATTACTTAGTAACATGTTTTTGTTGATATATTTAATGCTCCCTATATGGGGATCTGATGAATGAATTTGTAAAGTTATCCTAAATTAACGTCACAGCATTGGCCATAAAAGATAATATTTCCCTTAAGCTATTAACTGTGACCACAAGAAACAGGTTAGTGTGAAAACTTAAAAAACTTCTTTTCTCTGATTATGAGGTTAGCAGTATGCAGCACTGAAGACATACTTTAGAACTTCTTCAGTTTAATGAATATGCATTATCATCCTTCTAAAATGTAAACAGAGTAAAAACATGCTGATTTTTCATCTTTTGGAGAATAAAAAGTGAACTTTGACATTGTCATGCCAAAATCAGTCTCAATGTTATTTAAAACATTTCATTATTTTTTTTAAACTATTTTTTCCATAAATAGCAGAAAAAGAATAAGATTTTGTTACCAGTTGTTATATTAAAAAAATATTTATTCTTTACTTTCGTAAAGGTACAGTTGATGAAAAATTGACTGTCTTGGTTATTTTCTCTTCAAATTCAAATATTTAATTTTATGAAACATGGAAAACTTACAGCTTAGACTGATTTCTAAGATGCCCACCTTACTTTGAGGTGAAGCCATTAGCCTTACCCAGTGAAGAACAGGAGTTTTTAATTATATTATTCCTCTTTCTTTTTTTTCCTCTTTTGGTTATTCTTCCTCGCACTCCAACCCTTCCCAGCTGGAAAGAATGCAGTGTGAGAATACCTCTGAGTGGGGAAAGAGAGAACAACTTGAAGCAGAAAAGCACAGTTTGGAAGAACAGACTAGAAAATTGAAATTACAGGTAAAATAAATGCAGGGACATCTAGAGATGAAAAAATAAACTAGCAATAACTAAACTGAGTTGTGATCATAAACACACACAAAATAAGCTGTTGGTTAAAAATAAGGTATGTGTAATATTTTGATTTTTTGGGGAGCACTCACCCCCAAAATTAATATTTCACAGTGTTAAAATGTATCCCTAAAACAAGGATTATACAAGACACAACAACCCATTCTCAGACCTGGAAAATTAGAACTCAGTGACTTTGAATTTCCATAGGGTACAGAAACAGATTGAAATCTCTTTCCTTTTCTAAAAGGAGCAGGGAGAAATGACAAGTCTAACAAGACTAGGAAACAAAGGTGAAGACTGGGAAGAACAGAAGAGATTAAGTAAACTTTGGTAGCTACAGAGTCCTGATGAAGGTCAAAGCAAAAGAAGGCTATGAGACAAAACACTTCTCTGTCTTGTTGAACATTGAAACACTTCTTAGGGGAGGGGGAACAGAAGGAAAAGTCTTACTGCTTTTTTCTATATTCCTCTGAAGGTCTGTTCACTTTTAAACGTTATTGTACTGCTAAAAGTGATGTGATAAATTATTCAGGGACTCTTAGCTGAGCATATTTCCTTTATTTTCTGGTTTTCTATGCCAATAGCTAAGTAGTAATCCAGAAGGCTTCCACTTTCATTAACACTCTGAAAGCTGTGTAAGAGAAAGCAAAAAACCCAAAAACCAACCACCAATCAACAAGTGTGCATACCTTCCAGTTGCATGGTGAGAAACAGTAACAGCTTTTTAACTTTCCTAAATAACAAATAATTTAATCTAATTTATGTCCATTTATTGTTGAATTATTGCATTCTGAGTAACTAGATTTAGGGTTTAGTTACAATAGATAATGCGTCTTAGGAAAGACTGAGATCTGTATTTGATGTCTGCTTTTAAATGATTTTTCTATATTTCTGTGATGAGTAAGGAACAGCAAATAGAAGTTCGTGCCTATGGTGTACCTTTCTAAAACACCTTACGTAACAAACACCAAATATGGACTTTTCTTTACTAGTATTTATTTTATCATAACATATCATACATATCGGATAAAATCAAAACATATCACGTCAGTGTTTTCTTGATTTCTGTGTAATGCAAGTTATTTGAGGTTGGAGATATGGCCAGAAAGATGCTCACCTGCTAAGGCATACTACTGTTTTTCATATATCTTATATGTCTGTGCTGGTTTATTTATTTATTTGGGTTTTTTAAAAAAACAGTTACTTGCATAGACTATTAGACATCTGTGAGCATCTCTGTTAGTATCAGCTCTGTCAGTATCACACGTCTATATTTGATTTACAAGAACTGCAAAACATGGAATCACAGAATAAGCCACACTGGAATGGACCTCAGGAGATCTTCAGTGCTACTTCCTGCTCAAAGCAAGGTCAGCTCTGAAGTCAGGGTTGTTTGCTCATGGTTTTGTCCAGTGAGGTCTCAAAAACCTCCAGGACTGCAGAACGTCTCTGGGCATCATGTTTATGATGGGTTGACCCCAACTGGCACTTAAGCATCCACCCAGCCCTCATTCATTCAGCAGCAGTGGGGTGCGAGACAGAATTGGAAGGGCAAAATTGAGAAAAAAACTTGTGGATTGAGATAGGGACAGATTAATAACTGGGGAGGGGAGTAAGGAAAAGAAAAATATATATATAAAAAAAAGAAGGGATGCAAAAGCAATCACACACCACCAGCAGGCTGATTGCCTAGCCAGTCTCTAAGCAAATTACTTTGGAAAAGCCATAACCCCTCTGTTGTTGCAAGGAACTCTTCTATCCCAGTTTAAGAACCTTGTAATTTCTCAATTTCACAAGGCTCCTGTTGACTCCTTCTTTCAGCTTGGCGACAGAACTTTTTGATCCCATCTACAGGCAAGGATATTGCCTCTTCCTGCACTAGTCTCAGAGGGAGATAATAAGACCTTTATGGGACATCTGCTGTGATTCTCCATTTTGGGCTGGGAAGCATGCCCTGGGATGCATCATCACCAGAGCTGAGTGGTCTTGTAGTCATCAACAGTGTTTCCAGCCAGGACATCTTGCCAAGGCCTGTCATAGTATCCTAAGCATACTTGCTCACTGTGTCCAGGGCTCCTGGCCTCTGGCTGCAGGGAGACCAAAAAGTATGACCATAAACAGTTTTCTGTGACACTGAGGACCCATTGACAACATGAGCGAAACAAAGGTCAATAATGTTAGAGTAAAGGACTGTGGTGAACCCTTAATGACAAAATGAACTCTTCACAACTGAAAAAAGTAAGGTAGAAACAGTCTTATGCAGGAAATCTAGCAATGAGTTCATGTCCAAATCAGTCATGGCAGTGGGGACTTGGCCAGCCATATGTGGAGAAGGCAGAGACTTGTAGAGTTAGTTAACATATTTTTTAAGGTTGCTGCTGCTATTAAATGAAAAACAGGAGTTAAGGAAGGAGAGAGTTTCTTTTTCAAGGATTTCAGCATAACAATTTATATCTTAGATGGAACCTGTCTATTTCTATGTAGATACATCCTAGTGTCATCACTGAACTTTCTAAATTCTTAGACTGTTTCTCTCTAATTTGTCCTAATACTGTAAATAATGTGGAAAGAATGGCTTTAAGTTCTAATTCAGGAACCTTTTATTTCTAGGATGGTAGCCTGAGTCCAAATAAAATATCACATCATATATGGAGTTGGAAGAGTAGAAAAGGATTATTCCTGTAATATGGGTTATGGTTAGGTGTTTAGGTTAGCAAAGATTGAAATTACAGCTGTGTAAAAGTCTTTGTCCATATTGATCTGTATGATTATGGCTTTATTTAACAAGTAGACAAAAGGGATATGCATGAGGTGTTATGGAATGAATTCCAGAGCAAAACACAATTCCCTAATGTCCTAACTTTTTGAAAACCTGTATTTTGGAGATTATTTGGGAAATTCATTGTAGTTGCTTGGAACAATATAGTGGTATTAACCGATAAATGGCTGATTCATACTTGTAGACGGTATAAACAAACAATAGCAACATTTTTTTGTTTAATAACAGATTTAATAAGATCAAAAACTTGGTATTGTGGTGGTTTTGATTTTAGGCCTTCCTTGGTAACCAGGTTGTAACAAAGGAACCAACACATCATTGAAATGCAGAAGTTAAATCCTTGCATCCTTTTCTAAATGATTTCAAGTTGACAATTGTCTTGCTCTTTAATATCTACGCCTCCACAGAATATAGAATTTGTGCAGTCTCTTGCCATGTATAGTAGTAAACCATGCGGATTGAAGTTCGGAACATGAAATTTAACTTTAATTATGGCTCACAAAAAATGTGAGCTTCTTGGAATGGAAAATACAGTCTAAATTAATAGCTATATTATTTGAAAAATAGCATGGCAACAAATATTAAATGGATCTAGCTGATTCACCTAGGAAGGGATAAAATAAACAAAACCCCTCCCTTGTTGATGGTATAATTCAATATCCAAAACATTCTGTTTATAGAAAAATACTTTTGTCTGTGACTATGACCTTTAAACAAACTTATCAATTAGTTTTCAGGAATAATAACTGGTTTTTTGTATTATCTCTAATGATTATAGTAAATATCTGTTTATGAAATACTGGATTAATTGAATATGTTTTGCGGTGGACTTGTGTAGAATGCTGAACTGTGGGGCTTGTAGATGCACAGATGAATTTTTTTTCTTAGTTTAATTTCTAGCTTTACTATGATAAGGTTATCTTGTTGTTGAGGAAAAAAAAATCCATAGATCTTAAAGATGGATTGATGAAGAACATGTATTTTTAAGAGTAACCCAATTTAGGTTAGCATTATCTAGCAAGATAATTTTTAAATCACCAATATTTTAGGTTTGATTTTTCAAAAGTAGGAAACATTCAATTTTTTTCTGTAAATAATTTGAAAAACTGTCTGTATCTGGTTTACACAGAAAGGTTTTGGTAGCAGCGAGGCTGCAGGGGTGACCTCTATGAGAAGAGATTCAGGAGATGCCCCATGCCAGACACAACTAGCTCCAGCTGCTACCAAGAGGAACCCACCACTGGCCAAAGCTGAGCTCTTGTGAGAGAAACAGTCCTGTTTACATTGAATTCAGTGAAGAATGGGGAGGAAGCGCTTTGGGCACCAGAGCAGAGATTCCTCCTCAGTTCATGGTGCAGACCAGGGTGAGGTACACTGTCCCCTTGAAGACCATGGCAGTCCTGGTGTAGCAAATAGCCACAGTACAGTCCATGGATGACCTTTTGCTGGAACAAGAGGACTTGTTCTGAAGGAAGGTGCAGCCTGTGGAAAGTATACGCAGGAGGCAGACTCCTGGCAGGAGCTGAAGTCTGTTCCTATAAGACTTGGTGCATGGAAAGGTTCCATTCTTGACCAATTCTTGAACAACTGTGACCTGTGAGAAAAACCCATGTTCGATCATTTGATGGAGGAGTGGTTTGTGCACACTTAATTACTTTTTTAATGAAACTATGTAGGAAGTTCTGTTTCAGGTAATTACTGTCCTTGTTCCAAGCGCTAAGAGAGGGGATGGGGCTGGAGTGTTGACAGTTTTTGGGGTGGCGTTATACTTCATGTGGATTAAGGGCCATAGGAGAGGTGAAGTCTAGACTCTTGTGTTTGGGCATGGGCCTTAGCACCTGCTACTGTTGTCTGCTTACCAACCTCTTCCGTGCTGACTTACTGGTGTGAGTGGGCCAAATGCAAAAGGAGATGGAAACTGCTTCCTTGTCAACAGTGACCCCACTAAACAGTGATCTGTCTACCCTCTATCTGAATGTCTGTGGACTGCCAAATGTGCTTGAGGAGGCAGCAAAGTACAAAGGAGGAGTTTTATAATTTGCCTGGATGATAAGAAAGGAGTTTGTATACTATGGGCTTATAATAATTGCCATGTGTTTCATTCCTGGTTTTATGTCACAGATCTCTTGGACTGAGTTTTTAATATATTTTTTTACTCTTAATCAGAACAAAATTCAAGAAAAGACATATTTATGGTATTATTGTTAAACCCCTTGATCTTCATCTAGCACTGTTCATCCAATGGAGAATTATATTTATTGCAGTGCAAACATGTGGGGCTGGTTGTTGCAATGATAAAGCAGTAGAGGCTGCACTGTTTGCTCCCTTAACAGGTTTCTAAAACACAATATATTTTGTCAGAATTATGACTTGGGCTACAGTTGTTTCCATATGATTTTTTTCTATTAACTTTCTGGAGAAATGCTCATTTCAATCCCTTAGAAAACCCACTTTACTGTAGAGCTAAAGCCAGATCAAAAGAGAGTTTTACAGATGTGTTCATTTCCTCTAGCAAATTGTGCAGATGGTTAATAAAAACAAGGAGAAAAAAATTGCTGGTTTACAAACTGTTATGGATCAACTCTCAGCACTGTACTTTTCACACCAAATTATTTTCAGTTTCAAAAATATTTAATTCAGAATTCCTGATAAGAAAAGCTGAAAGTCCAAGAACAGATTTAAAAAGTAGTCTCTCATTTGCATCTGACTAGCAGTATAATTTTAAGAGTATTAATATGCTTCAAATATTTCATTTAAGGGTAGTATTTAGATCTTTAATTCTGTTTTCCCCTACTTTATTCACTCCTGAAATATGTTCTTTACTTTTTTGCTGTTGATACAAGGTCAGGAATTTTCCCTTTGGTGTTTTTGGTGGTTTTTTTTTATTGTCTCGTGATTAAGTTGTCAGTTGATAAAGGGGGGATATATGTGTGTTGATATAAAGTGTGTTGATGCTGAGTTCAAGTATCATTCCTTTAAATTCATCCTGTCAAATGTGACAGTTCCAGTGATTAATCTTTCCAGTTAAAAACATTGTCCCTATGTGAAATATCCATAAGCTTGTCTCAGTTGGCAATGTAATTCTTATGGTTACTGAATATTTTAAAAGAGTTTTTCTGATTAGCTTCTGACTTCTTTGAAGTAGCAAGCTTTCAGATTCACTTGTTGCAAGGACAGGAGTTGTACTTTGATGATCCCTGTGGGTCCCTTCCAACTCAGGATATCCTATGATTCACATTCTTTTTCAAGAAAAATAAAATAAATTAAAAAAAAATTAGAGAGAGGCTGGCTAATTCAGCCTTCAGTTTCAGGCATCTTTTAACAGTCTTGGAAAAGAAGCAGAAGGAATTGTTCCTCTGCAGTATTCCTCTTAAGAATGAATGTTCATGGATTTGAACTCTGCTTTGTGATATTTCTTATTAACTTTGGAAATTTCAGTTCTTTAAACAGTCAGTAGTAGATGCTTGGAATACCTTGTGTTATGTCTTGCTGTGCTATGCATACGGGATTGCTTGCTTGCTTCCCTTCTTTCCTTCTTTCTTTCTTTCTTATTTATCCCAGTATATTATGCTTGAGAAATGGGCCAGTGGAAATCTCATGAGGTTTGACAAGACCAAGTGCAAGGGGTTTGGGTCAATCCCCGCTATCAACAGAAGCTGGGGAATGAGCAGATTGAGAGCAGCCCTGCCAAGAAGGACTTGGGGTTGCTGGTGGATGAGAGACTGGACATGACCTGGCAATGCACTTGCAGACCAGAAAGCCAGTTGCAGCCTGGGCTACATCAAAAGCAGTGTGGCCAGCAGGTCAAGGGAGGGGATCCTGCTCCTCTACTCTGTTCTGGTGAGACCCCACCTTGAGTACTTGTCCAGGTCTTGGATCCCCAGCACAGGAATAACATCAATGTGTTACAGCGAGTCCAGGGGAGGGCCACTAAGATTATTAAAGGAATGGAACAATTCTCCTATGAGGAAAGACTTAGACAAATGGGTTTGTTTAGCCTGGAGAAGAGAGGCTTAGGGCAGGCCTGGTTGTGGCCTGCCGGTGCCTGAAGGGAAGTTACAAGAAAGACCAAGAGGGGGTTTTTACAAGGGTGTGTAGTGACTAGGGGGAATGGCTTCAAACTGAGAGTAGGTTTAGATTAGATATTAGGAAAAAATTCTTTACTGAAAACGTGGTGAGACACATGCATAAATTTTCCAAAGAATCTGTGGATACCCCATCTCTGAAAGTGTTCTCTGCCAGGTTAGATGAGGCCCTGAGCAACCTGGACTAGTGGAAGGTGTCCCTGCCCATGGCAGGGGGGTTGGAACTAAATGGTCTTTAAGGTCCCTTCCATTCCAGACCATTCCATGATTCTATATATAAAGAGTAATTTAATTGGAAATAATCTTTTCCTTTATTGAACCTTATTAAAAAAAAAAAAAAGGCACCACAGCACCTCAGGGCTTAAGAACTTCATAAAAATAAAGTCCTGTGCCAAAGAGATAACAGAAATAACAGCCTTTATTTTGTTATTAGATAAAGTGATTTTGTGGAGAGATTTCTTAAAAACACCAGTTGTTGTTTGTGCACATTGGAGACAGAGAGTCCCCAAGTGGCATAAATACTCATCTATAGATCTGAACACCTCTTGTCTGACCCTGTCTGCTCACATATGTTTTGCTTTTCTCAATTTAGGAATATTGACCTCTCTGTCTTTCTTCATTCCAGAAAATTTATGATGAAAAAAAAAAAAAGATAGATTATGTAAGATAACCAAAATTATTTCTCTCTCTGAAGTTAAAATCCTTTTTTTTTCTGTTTTTTTCTTCCTTTTTTTTTAAGTTCTTTTGAACAAAATTTTGTTTTTACTTGATGATGATGTGTTCCTTAAAATACAATATTGTACCCTACAACTGCCCTTGTAAATGCAGAAATATTGTGAAAGAAATTACACCTTTTTTTTGTAAGTTAATAATATTTAATATCTCTGGTCTCTTTGTTTAGACATAGTTGAAAAGTGAATATGTTAAAAGAAATCAAGATATTCTCAATATGCGTTGTCATATAAGAGATAAAAGACAGGAAAGAAATTCCAAAGGAAAACAAATAATCTTCAACATTATTTCACTTTTATTTACAAGCAGAAGTATCAAACAAGTCATTTAGCTAGAATGCTTAGATACCATAATAAACCCATTGTTCAAACCATACATTTTCCCAAGGATATTTATTAACACATTACCAAATGTGGCAACATGTTGGAAGTACTGTACTATATTTAATACACTATTGCACACCTTACTTAAGCATGTTTGGAGAAGCCTTTCCAAATGCTGTCTAGATTTTTTTTTTTTTTTTTTTCACTGTAGAGTTCGAGAGGGGTCCTTGTAACTTTGTAGGTGATTAGTCCATGGAGACTGCTTTTTTTGCCAGTATTGTATAGATATGTTGTGTCTGTAGGTATTTGGAATCCAGAACTCCTTGTATGTTGTACTGCTGTAATTTTGCTATCAGTGTCAAAACCAGTATATTAACCTCTACCCCAGCGTGTCAGAGGGGCACCTGTTCCCCAAGGGAAGGAAAGCCAGGAGATGAGCAAGCACTTGCTTTTGGTTTCCAACAGAGCTTCCTGGAAGAGCTTTACTCAAGGTCCTTTCTAAAAGGGGAGCAAGGGCATGCCCTCAGCTAAACTCTCTAAACTGACCTAGAGCCCAGGCAGCCAAATCTCTGCCCTTAAGAGCCCCACTGCTCCTCAGTATCAAATGACAGTATCTGCATTAGGACGCAGCTAAGATGCTACAAAGCAGTAGAAGATGGAGAATGTCTAGCCTAATTCACCAAAATATTAAGTTCTTTCAGTTCAGAATAATTAAATATGAGCTGGGCTTTTTGGGAGCTTTTTTGGTGCGTTTTTTTGTTTGGTTTTGTTTGTTTGTTTGTTTGTTTTTTGTTTTGTTTTTAGTATTGTTTTGTGATTGTTGGTTGCTCTGGTAAATTCATCAATTGACAACCTTTATGTCATATTGAAGGTCAACACTAGTGATTGTTGACCTTCAAATGGAAATGACTGTAATGGGTTTCTGTATAGTTGAGTGGAAATACCTTTTACCAAGCCTAATGGCCTAGAACTGATACGTTTAAATCAATTACTCTACATTCACACTCTTGTGGTTTTATGATTACCAGGTGTAAAGGTATCTGCAGTTTTGAACTGTCTTAGACATTTACAACTCATCACATGACGCGTAGAAGCCACATACCATGATTGAAGAATGTGCTTTTTCATGAGAACTTATAATTTCAGCTAAGTGGAAGTGAATGCTTTTGGCAGTTCTGCATCCCTGGCTCCCATGGTATAATGTGGATCAATTTACATGAAGAATATTGTTGGTAAAATCTGAAAGGTCATGGTACTCAGACATACATAATAGTCTGCCTTCTGAAAAATCAATCTGTCTGCATTGATTAGGTGAAGAAAGCTATTGATGTTTCTGTTTGTTTCAGAAACTGATGGTTGTGTTGAGAGTAAACTTTATTTCCATTGACCTTATTGGGACTTCTTAAATCTAATAAATAGGGGGTTTTTGGATTTACATGCAAGAATAATCTTTTTGATTTAGAGAATATCAATTCCATAAATCTAAAGTTTTTGAGAAATTTTGCTATAAGAGAAAGAACGTAAGGTCCTAGAATGAAATAATGAGAAATAGGAAAACTAGCCTATGATCTACTCTGGGGTAGATCCTCTAAAACTATTTCAGTGATGCTCTTTCACATATAATAAATACTGCAGATGTGATTGAGATGTTCAGTTCTCATCCAGCCTGAAGTTTACCCATTAAGCTGCTATGAAGACCATGTGTATCTTATTTTTATTCATCTTTCATTCTATAGCTTTTCATACTGAAAAGCATATAAGCAACACTCCACTCAAGTCCCTGGACTTACGCCAGCATAAGTGGGCAATTTTTTATTTTCAGTCTCATGGGCTGTTAATGCTTGATTCCAACACTGCCAAGCTCCTCAAAGAAATATTTTAATCCTACAGATTTGAAAACAACATTAACATGAAACATAATAAATAATTTGTGAAAAGAAGCAGTCAATGTTTGGGACCAAGGAGATTTATTTTCATTCTCTATGCTTACTTGAATTTTTCAGAAAATAAGAGTTTAGATTCTTGAGGGACATTGGATTCCAACTTGAAAATTAGTTTTTTGCCTTAAAGACATGCTTTAAAGTTTTGACATTAGTGGCTTCAAAATGGATTGAGGTGTAAAATTAATTTGGAGTGACAATGATAGACTTTTGACTTCCACATTTTGATTTTTTTTTTTTTTTTAATTAAAGAAGAGAGAGTAATTGTTAATGCCAAAGTTGGACTTTTGAGGTCAGTAGGTGTTCAGGCTCAAGTGTTACCTATAGAACAGAGGCAACTGTATAATTTTTTTAGAAGTACTTGGAACATAAGCTTAGTGTTACTGTTCAATTTATGGAGATCATTTTTGTTATTTTATACTGCATTAAGACACTTCAGTACTTCATTTATTTAGCTCTGTTCTGATGTTGTATATAACAGTAGAATGCTTTTAAATGTATTTGTCACAGCAAGATTTAATTGGGGGATTATTTTTTATTTCACTGATATTTTATGAATTTGCATAACTATCCTGTTGTGGTTGCATTAGTCACTAGTTATCTTGGTGTATAACATACTTGGTTATACTGGTACAGTACCCCAACTTTCATACTTTGTCTCAAAATACGTGGCTTTAAAACTTGTATCATATTAAGGTACCTGAATCCACCAGTATGACCTCTGAATGCAGTTACACAAAACATGAGCAATTATCTGGTTATCCTACCAGCTTCTTCAAGGTGAAGAAAACAGGAAGGTCTTTGCTAACCATGTCTCAGACTATCAACCTTTGTATGATAGTGACTATACATGCCAGTTTTATTTGGAGCATTATTATATTTGAAAAATTGGTATGGATTCATATGGATACAAATAATTACAACACTACTATTATAGTCAGCTCTGTTAGATGAAGACTTGATTGTATCAGGTCTTTGAATATGGTTTAACCCAGTAGTTTGTGCATCACTAGGGTCTGTGCAAATTTAGTGTTGCCATAGCATGGTACTAAAAAAATCACAGTGTTCTGTAACAAAGGACACGAAGAATAAATGTATTTTTAGCACTGTACAGAGCATAAAAACAACCTGGGAACTTTGGTTTTGATGTTCATCGACAGTTCCAAGATTTCAGGTTTTTTGAAATAAGGTATTGATTATTTGATGAGTTCTGTGGATACTCAGAAACTCTGCTGGAATTCTCAGTATTACTCTTTGTGTTCATACAAACTGTGAGAACAGGCTGTATTTTCTTATATATTTTTTGTATGTCTCAACATCTCTGCTGTCTCAATTTCTTCAGATTTGTGTGTTAGTAGTAATCACACTTTCAAATCTTAACATACATACTTTGAATGGCAAGATGTAGGTATGGCTAAGTCTGTGTATATACTGTGTGTTTCTGATCATCTATATATTTGTATAAAAATATGGGCCACATATTGTCACTTTAAACCATAAATCATTAGTACCTTTCTTTTCCCTGCAAGGCATTACGGTTTAGCATTTTACACATTGTTCATATTGAAAGAATTTTTATTTTCATTACCACGTGAGTGCAGTGAATGCAGACCTCAAAAAATCAAATCAAATCAAATCAGAGACATCACCCAGATATATTCTATTTAAAGGTTTATAGATTTATAATGTGTCTTAATCTAATCTCCAATAGTGGACAGTCCTATTTCTTCATTTTCAACTATGAAGGAAGTAGAGAAAGCATATTGGAAGTATTACATTCTTTGAATTTTATGGGATTTTTTTAGAAACAATTCCAAGGATGTTATACTTCAGACTTACGATAATACAGTGATATGAGAGAAGTAACACCATTGAGATGCTCTGCTCTGGAATAAAATATTTCGAATGATCTTTATCAGAAATGGTTCATTGCATGACAGCAAAATCCAGTGGTTTTGTTGGCGTAAGAAAAAACTATATGGAAGGTATAAATATAAATCTGCATGCTTTTAAAAGATAAAAAAGTCAAATATTTACACTTGGAATTTGAGCTCTTACAATTCAATGAAACAAAAGGAATTATATTCTCAAAAATAAGTGTTCTGTCACTATAGAAATTGACAATTTAAAATGTGATCAAAAGTAAATTTTCTTTCAGTTTTTCATACAATTGAAACTTTTAAACTCACCTTAACACCTTTTCCCTCATCCTTTATTCAATATTATATTCTGAGCTAACTCAGTTAAATATTTTACTTAGGTGGTTATGGCATTAATTTCTTTTTCATTAATAAATTTAATTCAGATGTATATTCTTAGTAAGGATGTATGTGGAAAAAGTTATCTGGCTTCACTCTAGTGTTTCACTGTTTAACTGAAGCATTATTAAAAAGATTAAGCAAAAATTATTTACATCAAAAATAACTAAGGTAACTTTTAAGAAGTAGAAATAAATCAGATATTTTAGTGTGTTTGCACATGTGCAGGAAGGGAAGTGAAGGGGAGGGAAGGGAAAGGAAGAGTACTCTTATCAAGTAGTCTCACAAAAGACATGGCATAAATTATTATATTGAAAAGTATTTAAATATTTTCCAGTGCTGTTAACAATCTGTTAACAATCTGCCTCACCTTTTGCCATAGGTAGGAATAAAGAATAGCAGACAGTTAACACTCTTTTAGATATATGTCCCATTTTATTAAACTCTAAACTTCACTCATTACTAAATTTTTATTAAACTTTTAAAATTCATTAATGTCTTTTTTCACAGCTGGGTAATAAGGTTTAATTTAGGACAGACTTAAAAGTGTTTCTGTGTATTGTTCTGAAGTGTACAAAAACAGATCAATGTACGATAAATTAAAAGACGTCTGGTTTGCCACATCTGTAATGTGACTGGACAAATGCAGAATCTGTAACTGTTACCAACTGTTTTCTGCTTCACAAGTATTTTATTCAGTGAAAATATAATGTGTTATTTTGCTACAGAAAAGAGAAAAACATACCGTAAGATGTGAGCAGCTAATGTACAGTGCCTATGATGTAACTAACTCTCTTGCAGATGTACAAAGTTGTTTACGATACCACCACTGGTTCCTAGTACGTAATGGATTGTCATCTCTTGAGTGGCAGCTCTTGTAGAAAAATGAGGAGAAAGCATTTGTCCTTGTTTATCCACAAAAAAATAACTGGGTAATGGGCTCATACAGTGGTCTTGTTTTGTCATTTCTGCATTTGTGACTGCATGTGGTTGCTTTTTTGTCCTAAAACAATAAACCCCAGTGTTTCTGCACTGCTTTCTTCCTAGTAAAGAGAAATGTATTTGCAGCCCTATATGTCTATGAAATCACTTCTGCCATATATAAGTACTGTAGAGGAAAAAATACAGCTTGGTAATACCTTACATCAGAATTTATTCTAATTCAATTGAAGGGATGGTGGTGATATTCAGGAAATGGACAATAACAGAATTCAAGATATTGATCTAAGGAAAGGAAGTATGTGGGTTTGAAATTTGGAGGGGGATTGTTTATTTGTTTGTTCAAACAAAGAAATTGTTAACCCCCAAAATAATCTAGTACCACTCATCTTTCTGTACAAAAATAAACAAGTACAAACAAACTCATAAATCAAATCTGCCAAATTCAAACCCAACAGATGCTATTCCATCCACTGTTAATAATGAAAACTATTTTAACATTCTTCTATATCAAAATTTGTTTTACTAGTGTTTCTATAACTATGCTATCCTCAATTATTTTATAGCACTGCATAACACTTTAAAGTGGCCTTCGGATGTTTAAGAAAGAAGATAGTACTCTTTCTTGGATCAGGGTTTATTGCTATCATAATGAAAAAATAAATAAGTATGGACCAGATGTAACGTAAACAACATTAACTGGTCCATGGTACTAGAAATAATTTGGCAATTGAACTATATTTTTGTAAGGACCTTTGTGATTTTCTTACTGTTTTCCAGGAGAGGGGTGAAAATCTGAACTGATGATCATAGTGCTTTAGAAACAATTGTTTTTCGAATGTGAGTCTTTGATTAAAAAAAAAATAGTTCAAAGAAAAGATTTTTAAATGTGGGGGAAAAAAATCCCACAATTTCTACAAAACTTAGTTTGATTCTTCTCCTCTTTTGTGATTTCAAAACATTCCACAAAATACTCGCAGTTAATAAACCACTAAGTTTGTTTCCATCAGAAAGTATTGAATGCTTCAATGATGTAAAAAAAATTGTTATGTTCACACTAAAAGATGAAGGATATTAAAGATAATTAAAAACCTTGAATGTTTATAGGTTTTTTGGATGAATGTATGCATTCTCTGAAAGAGGGACAAATAAATTTTAATGAAATTATATGCCCTAACACCATTGTGACTACAATTCAGTAATCTGTTACTAACTGGTTAGGTAATGAAGGATTAGAAACCACTTTTTCTGAATTTCTAGGCCTATTTTTCACTATCCTAGTTAGTTCTTATCCACTATTATTCTTTTTTCAAAGTGCTTATTTTTTCTGAAATGTTTCAGGTCATGAAATTTAGCTTATAATTTATTTATAAGGAATTTATTATTAGTGATCCAAATACATGATGGCAACTCGCAAGAGGTTTTCAAGGAGACCTTTCAGATTGTGTGGTGCTTACTAGATTCTAAATGCAGATAGGTTAATTTCATTGAACAGTGGACACAACTCACACAGAAATGTTAAATCAAATGCTTCAGGATATGCCTATACTAAATTTCATAAGAACAAATCAGGCTCATGTGCATGAAGCAGAAATTTTGCACACTGGAATGCTGAAGGTCATATGCCAGTCAACAAAAGTTGTGAAAACTGGAGTTTATGAAGAGCAATGACTAGAAATGTTTTAAATTCCACTTATTCCTCCTACAGAGAAAAAAAATGTTTTTCTTCTTGATGAAAAAAAGATTTGCCTCTAAATCTTGGACGTGATTCCCTAACTTACATATAGTACTTTAGAATATTACAGTGTATCTTATATCATCTTTTATAATTTTCTGAATATGTATATTTATTCCATGCATTTGGGTTTTGTCCATTATAAAGATGTGTTCACATAAGGAAATAATAAAATAGAATCAGTTGATGAAAAAAAACAACATATCTATAATCAAAACAATGTAATATTTGAAAAGGAGTTTTAAAAATACTTGTATTCAATACTGTAAGCTTTCATTTGTTCCTTATGTTAAATACAGTACACTAAGGGATTTTTCCTTATCCTGAAAATGAAAAAAATAAAGTAATTCTGTTATTTGTATATGTAAATACAAAATTTCAATAAATGGTCACACAAAGCTAGAAATAGTGAAAACTGAGTTTTACATATTTGGGGCTTCTTGCAAGAAAAGTGCTTTAAAATCACATAGCCCTAAAAAAAAAAGACTGTAAATCTGTTTGGATTTAAAGCATATTCCACTTCAATTGCGATGTTTTATGAAAATGAAGAGTTGTTAGCTGGTGTGCTAGAAATGTGCGCTGTTCCAGTGCCTCATCACCTTAGTAAAGTAAAGAATTTTTTCCTAGTATCTAGCCTAAACCTGGTCACTTTTAGTTTGAAGCCATTCCTTCTTGTCCTGCCACTACATGCTCTTGTAAAAATTCCCTCCCCAAATCCCTTGCAGGCTCTCTTCAGATACTGGAAGGCCACAATTAGGTCATGCCTTCTATTTTCCAGGCTAAACAAACCCAATTCTCTTAGGCTTTCCTTGTATGAGAGGTGCTCCATCCCTCTGATCATCTTTGTGGGCTTCCTCTGCACTTCTCCCAACAGGCTGATGTCCTTCCTGTGCTGGAGACCTCAGCACTCAAGTTGGAGTCTCACCAGAACAGAATAGAGGGGGAGAATTCCCTCCCTTGACCTGCTGTCCATACTGCTTTTGATGCAGCCCAGGACATAATTGGCTTTTGGGGCTGCAAATGAACATTGCTGGGTCACATCCGGCCTCTCATCCACCAGCACCCCCAAGTCCTCCTCAGGGCTGCTCTCGATCTCTTCATCCCCCAGCCTTTATACTAGGGGTTGCCCCACCCCAGGTGCAGCACCTTGCACTTGGTCTTGTTAAACTTCAAGACATTCCCATGGGCCCACTTCTTGAGCTTGTCCAGGTCCCTCTGGATGGCACCCCAACCTTCAAGTGTGTCACCACTCACCTTGGTCTCATCTGCTTATTGCTGTGGCTACACTTGATCCCTTTGCCCTTGTCATTAATGGAGATATTAAAAAACACTGGTCCCAATATGGACCAGGGTATAAAATATAGTTTGGTTACATAAATAAATATAAATAATATAAAAATAAACATAAAAAAGCATGTTATGCGGCCATGGAGAATCATCGGAAAATTGTGAACCATCCAATTCATGGCATGTTCCAAAACTCAGGCACATTGATGTGAACTCACTTTCTTACACCTTCAAGCGGTAAATCAGCATAACAGCACAATCAGAAATGCTTGACAGATGCTATTCATGAACTCTAAAATAGATACTGTGCAATCTCTTATTCTACATGGTGTATAATTCTTTTAACAGGAGAATTACTATCAATTCTGATATTCAATACCTGAAATTAAATGAGTGCTCTGTGTATAAACTACTATGTAGTGGGTTTGCAATAGTGAAGGTAGGCTGATAGAGTCTAGCTTGGATGCGCATCTAGTCTGGAGTATTTAATATCCGTCTTGTAACTGTGGCCAAAAGGATAAGGCTTTGTATTTTTCTAATACTTAAACAGTGCTGCTGGGCTAAGGAACTTCACTTGCATTGGAGTATTTGTTCATTTTGGCTCCAGAGAAACTGGAGCTGTGTTTCATAAGATCAGCTAAATTGATATTTAGAAATGTCACCCATGATATGGTGGCCTTTTCTAATATACCCCAAGGTAAATATAACCTTTCACTCAAAATTTTTGCTTTTGAAATTATGTGGTCATATAGCCTGTTTCTTATTTGGAGCCATTAATATTTAAATAATATTAAAAAATAATTGGATTTATAAGCAGATTTGCCTTTTTTTGCCTCTCAAGATCAGTGATTTCTACTATTTATACATATGGTAGAAAGCATGCCATCAGCATGGTAGAAAATGGTTGAGCAGAAGTTAAATGTTTGATCAAAGAATTCACACTGAAAAGGGGAAAAATGGGCCTTGTTAGACTAAGCAAAAAGGAATTTTTTGTGTGAGAAATATATATTGGAAATGGTGGAAAGCATACATACCATCTAAAAATTTTTATGAAATGGTACTATTCTTCTATGTATAGCCTTCAGAAGCCAAGAAGAATGCTGCAATACTTTCATCTTTTAACTTTTTTACTTTTTTCTGTGTATTGTGTCCTCTTACCCTTTTGCCCCAACCTGCTGCAAAACTAGGCATAATTCCCCTGATGACAACAGCAAATGTTGACAGAAAAATTATGCTCAGAATAGTCCTCAGGTAAATTGCTCAAGGGACCTGTCAGAAATACCTTACTGTTCTTGTAGAAAACACATTAGAATTACCTTCTGGGTGATCTGAGGGAAGAATAATGTTGCATGCTTTCTTTTAGAGATCAGAAATACCAATATGATCCTGCAAGAAGGCTTTAGATGTGCTCTGAAAATTGCATATTGTGAATTCTTTCCACCACACTGTACTAACTCAATGGCTTTTAGGAGCATATCAAAATTACACAGCCTTGGAGTGGTTTTCTTCAACCCTTTGTGCCAGGCAGCATTTCCACATAGTTACTGCAGAGGTCCATTCTTCAGGAAAAAAACCAACAAACAATCAAAACAAATGGACAATCAGGCCACCAAGTTTATTACATTGTTATGAGGTGGGCAGCTCTTAATTTAAAAATCTAATCAAGTACAGTGGATAAGTAAGACAGAAAAATGTAACTAAAAATTATGAATAAATTAACATATTTTGCTAATATAATGTGCTAATGTGTATTTAGGACAACTGTATGAAATTGCTTAAACAAAGCAGTAAGGTAACCTAGGTGGGAATGTTGCTTTTAGCTTTTCCATATGTATTAAATATGTACCAGCTATGTGAAATTGGTAAACTGGGCTATGATATGCATTAGATATATAAGATAACATATAATACAGAAGGAGTGTATTTACAGAAGGATTGTAACTGGGAAAACTAATGATTTTTTCAATGTGATAACATCCATCTCAAGATGCACCATGAGGCTGCAATTACAAAGAAGTGAACAAAAAACGTATTGATGTTTTTGGCAAGGTGTTCATATCTCTTCTGTCCCCCACCCACAGAAATTGTATCCAAGTGGCATTCAGAGGTCTTGTTTATAGATGTTTGAGAGTGGCCTTGTTCAAAATACAAGTCCGAAATGAATTACAAAATTCACTAACTGAAAATCTGGGATTTTGGACAAGAACATTATGCAGATCAGCTTCATAAGACTTGTGCAGTGGCACCCTGATTTTGGGAAATGCAGAAGTTGTGTTCCAATGCTGTGCATCATTGGTTTGACCATACACTATATCTGGCACGAGAAAAATATGTTACCTTCCCTGAGTGTACCCATACTGTTTGTGCACATCATACCCAATAGATTTGACTTGGAAATTCTGATTTGTTGTACTCAGTTGCTAAGTAGGACACTTGTACATGTTGCTGAACACTTGAGCAGTATGACCACCTAAGAAAGGTAAATTGTGATAAAACTAGGTGTTTCTTATGTAGCTTTCCTACTTATTCAAGGTGTGATAAAATGGATTAATTGAATTATTTTCCTAGTATTATTTGTTACCTTAAATATGTGTAGCTCTTTGTTAGTGGCGCCAAATCATGTTTTAAGAAACAGAGCTTCAGGGTATGTCATGGCAGCCAGGGCAGGTGCAGCAGATTTCAAGGAAGGGTGTAGGGGAAGGGCTTCTCTCCATTCCATTAGCTGAGTGGGAGACCAGGAATAAGACCCGAGGGAATGGCATGAAGCTATGTTGTTGGGCAATGGAAAGGGGTCACCAGGGAAGTGGTTGCGGCACCAAGCCTAACAGAGTTCCAGAAGCATTTGGACATATGGTGTGATTTTTGGGGTTATCCTGTGCAAGGCCAGGAGCTAGACTTTTATAATCTTTGTGGGTCCCTTCCAGCTCAGGATATCCTGTGATTCTGTGTTTCTATGACACGGTGCATGAATGTTTCTTAAAGCAGTTTAGCACTTTTCTCCTTTCTTTTCATGTTGTGTTTTGGGCTTATGACTATTATATTCTTCCTTTTTCTGTGCAGTCTTGCTTCTTGATACTATGATTAGAAACTAAAAATTAAATTAATGATCCAATTATATGTCATGTAATTTATTGTTGTGATATAACTTGGATAGGTAGATCAGCCCCACACAGCAGCTCACTCACTTCCCTCCCTGATGGGATGGATTGGGGCAGGAAGGGGAGAATTGTGAGGTTAAAAGTGAAAAAAACTCATGGGTTGAGATAAAGAAAGTTTAATAGATAAAGCAACATACACAAGCAAAGCAAAAATATTAAATTCATTTACCACTTCCCACCAGCAGCAAAGGTTTAAAGTCATTCCAGGAGAGTAGGGCTACATCAGACCTAACAGTTATTTGGGAAGACAAACTCCACCACTATAGGAAATTTCATCTTGAAGGAATAAATCTAGTTGTCTGTGATGTGGAAATACTAGGCAGGGAGACGAATAGAGTGGTTTCACTTCAAAAAGGGCTCTGCTCACTTAGGAGCTCCTGGTTTCCATGTAACCATCTATAAACAGGAACACACTGTACATGCAGAGCCAATAACACAAAGTTAGTATAACTAAAATCTTAACTGTGTAATCCAAATATCCGAGTTACTAACTCAATCACAATGACATTAAAATTTACAGAATGAAATACCTAGGTAATAAAGAAAATCTTCTGTAGAATACAGTTAAATTTGTGGTACCTAAATTACTCAAGTTTTCACTTCTTTTCTCAGATGTTTTGTTCATCTTTCTTGTGTCAGTCTAGTATCTAAGGTTGGTAGTCATCCTCAAGAGGGATTGGGTGAGGGAGAGGATTACAGGAAGTCATCAGTCATGAGTTCTTTTCACAACGAAGTTTATCATTGGAGGCCATTTCTTTCTTCTCAGACGTGAGTTTGTCATGGGATTATTTTTTTTGTAATGTTTTCGAACACCGTGCTTTTTGACTTTCATGTGCTGGTTGCTACCTAAAAAACTGTGACTGTCTTAGCCCCTTTGTGAAGACAGTTTGCAATTATCAGTTTAGGTTGCATGAGACCCTCCTTCAACCCTAGTGTAACATATGGGGTAGTGTTTGTTACTCATAAGCTTTGTATATTTGTTAGACCTTTGCCATAAATAATATTCACAGGCAACAGTTATTCGACTGCTAAACTCAATTCTGGTCAAGATAAAACATGAGATATCTCACTACCAAGATAATAGAAATCCTGTGGGCCTTCCACTAGAAGGTCAAACCACTACGTGAATTGGCATCGCCACCACACTCTCAGTATGAATTTTGAAATTTATTCCATGTAGACACCCTTTACTGTGTGGATATTTTCATTTGAGTTTTGTTCTGTCGTTTGGTTTATGAGTTTTTAGTGAGGTTTTTTGAGTTGTTTTTTGTTTGTTTGTTTGTTTTTTTTTGTTTTTTTTTTCTGATTTTGAGGCTAATTAAAATTATTTGAGACCTGTCAATCCTCAAGCAGGTAATTATATAGGCAAGCTACACCACAGTTTTTATTGTATTTAGCTGAATGTTCCATATCAAATTGCATAAGATTCCTTGTCAATAATGTAAGAGCATTTGGTAGAAAAAGGCTAATAAAAATTTAATCTTTGAAAAAAAGGAAAGTGAAGTATAACTCAATATAGAATGCTAGAGCATATCCACTATGAGCATATCTACACTCCTGTTCTTTAGAATATGCAAGGCTTGATATTCTACAGCCTTACTCAGTGCCCTTTTTTCCTGTTTTAACTTTTCATTTAGGGGGAGTGAGGGACTGTGGTGTCTCTAGTGATATATTCTGAAACCAAACATCCTCAGCCTGCCTTTCTCATATTTTGCTTTCCCAGCTCCTAAATTATAAGAGAACAAACAAATTGCCTCTCCACATGCTCTAAAATGCTTTGTTTCAGAGTGAAACAAACATTTAGTTGTAGTTATGTACCTGTCCTAACACGTGTTTTCAAAATTCTCCTCAGGAACCTGAGGATTTGAATAAAAATTTTTGCTAAAATGCTGTAAATCTCTATAACAGATTGGCCTGGAGTCTGTGGGTTCTTTTGAAGGTGGATTGTTTAAATCCATACATAACTGATTATACCACATCCTGGCAGAGTCTGATCATATGGTAACCTATAAAAGCTGTGAAGTGGTTCAGCTAATACCTGTAAAAGAAAATGATTGACTTGGGAGTAGAAGGAAAGGCTCACCTGGTCACAAAAAACCTCTTTTCCAAGATATTGTGAAGATACTACTTGTAAAGGAATTTGCTGAGATTGAGACTGAAGGGAAAGGTCAAGAGGACAAGTTTATCTTGAAAGTTCAATATTAAGAATGCTTATTTATAAAAGAGGAAAAAAAAACAAACAAAAATGTTTAGCAAGAAGCCTTGCATAGTAATTTTGGCTTTGAATGGATTTAAACATTTGAACAATATTTACTGTTTTTTAAAAGAGAATTATGAGAAAAAAAACAAGGAAAGAAGGATGTAATTCCAGTGTATATGTATTATTAGCTTTAAAAGTTAACATTGAATTTCCTTTTTGTACCATTAAGTATTTTTATAGTGGATGGTTCTTTCTGCAATTTGTCTTTCCAACTTATTCAAATTCAAGAACTTTTGGATTCAGTAAATTGACATTTATGTCCTCAGAGCAGAGAGGATAATAAATCTTTTACCTTGAAAATCTATTTTTTTGATGCATCAAACTCCTGTGAGTAGAAAAACTAAGGTGATACTGTTACTTAGGTCATATATGATGGATTCTGCCTGTTCAAATTTGCAGGTATGGAACACTGTACACCATAGATGTCTGTACTGCAGACTTAAAAGCTAAATTTGCTGTTGAGTTTTGTTTTCTATTTCTGTGAACCAGATGGTTATACAAGACTCTTTGTTGTTTCTTCCTCTGACAATTCTTGTCAACAGACTTGAAGAACTGCTAAATGAAACATAATGGTAATTTTTGTAATTTCTAACAGGAAAAGGAACTCATAATTTTACAATGTTTGCATCAGTAAATGTGATGGTGGTGTGATGTTGTCATCAGGGTATGCTTCGTACCTGCTAAGCAGAATTTCTTATTTGGCCTTTTAAATCTGTGGAGACCTGCCCTTGCTTAATAAAAGACTGATGTAAAGTCAGGATTGTCTTAACTTGAGTTCAATCTCCATGTATACATATTTGCTAAGATGCAAGTAATGCAGGCAGCTGCTTTTTGACCCAGTTTAAAGATATATGGATCTACTCAGAGACTATTTTATGAAAAGAAGGTTGGTAACGTCCATTTCTTACACCCTTTTTTGCAAATTTGTGGATAAACAATCATGCTGAGTAAATAATTTTCCTGATTACTAATTTTTGTTGGTCTTCTTGGGATATCTGTTAATGATGTTGAAAATACCACTGGGTATTAAAATAAGTAATGATTAGAAGTAGTTGATAGCTTAAAGAAAATTTTCAATGCCTTAAGAGAAGTAAACAATATGATGATACGAGATTTTTATTTGCTGCATCTACCCAACCGGCAATCTATAAGGATGAAAGGTTTTGATGTACACTGTATTTTATGCCTTTTATGCCTGCCCTGGAGAATTTTCAAGCTGTGTGAGAGGAATTTATATAAGTTACATCAATAAATAGACTACTTGCAGTGCTTTTTTTTAATTACTATTATAGTACTCTAAAAATTCACTATTCTTGATTTGTTTCTGACCACATATGAAAGCAATGATAATTCTCAAGAGGTGGCATTAATAGGAGGTCACAACAGTATTTGCCATAAGTACCTACATGGCATCAATGTGACATAGTATTTTGCGTATCATTTTGAAAGTCAAAACCATATTGCAAAAGTATCTCCTAATTTCTGAAACTCTGTGAATTTAAAGAGGGGAACTCCTAGTTGAGCACTGTAATGGTACATCTCCTCTGCCACCCCCATAGAATGATCTTATTGAGAGAATTGTTCCTTGAAGCTGCCACATTATAATCCATAATATATAAATATTATTATTAAATATATAAATGTATAAATATATAAATATATAAATATTATTATTAAATATATAAATATCCTTGTCAATCCTTAATGAGGTGGTCATTTAGGAAAAAAGTACTGGGTTAAGCCTTAACAACATGTAATTCCTACTTACACATCTTTCTGTAAAACTTCATGAATGGGCTAAAGGATCAACAGAGACTGTTTGCTCTACCTCAAGCGCATCATTCATTCAGAGCAGCTTCATCTTTTGTAATACCTCAAGTTCTCAGGATGGAATATTCGCATCTCTTAAAATTAACTTGAAAATCATATTTAATTGTTTCCAAATTTGTATATGAATTCAGAAGGCCTAAGAGAAACACTTAGAAGGTAAAATATTTAGTTAATTGTTGCTCAGTAATTGATCTTGATCAGTAATGATTAATAGCCAACATTAGTATACTAGATGAGCTAAAATATTTGCAATGTTTCCTGTATCTAAAGTAGATTCAAGATATGATATATGAATAAAGATTTTAAACCATATCCACACCAACAAAGTTTAGTTTTGAGATTATGTTTATTTCTCTGCTTTAGGGGTGTTAATTTTGATTTACATTTGCACAATCTGTCAACTGTAGCTGGGAAATCATTCAAAGGTAAAAACATTGCAAAGAAGATATGACTATGAGTGCAATATGAATAAAATTGAAAATACGATTCTTGGCTTGGTTTAGTGTTGATATACTGTACTGTAAGTTACTGCAATAAACAGTAGGTCTCTCAAAGTAGTGATTTTTTAAGCATTAAACTTCTTGTTGGGTAGATAATTTTAGCTACTGCTCCAAGTCCTTTCATGATGGGGAAATTTTTTAATCTCCATGATTTTTTTCCTGAATGTCACTGTAAAAACTGAAAGGAAAATAGGGGAAAAGAACAGAGGATCTTTGGTGTGAGTAAATACCATATATATGCATATATTTATGTTCCACCAAATAAATAAGGAAGAATTTTCATTTCAAGAATTTTAATCATACTGGGATATCATCAGTAAAACTTCTACACTCAGTTAAATTTAGCTTGAAGTATTTTAGTAGAGGAATCTTAGATTTAGAGTTCCTAGATCTTCAATGACATTTTTTTGTTTAAGTAATAAAAGTGTGCCTGAATATTCTTATAGCAAGAATTAACAGGAAGTCCCCCACTAACTGAATAGAATAGGTTCTGAAATTAACATATATTTTCATTTTCATGAAAACTTTGCTTAGCTAGCCTTCCCTAAATGTTCTAAACAAAGAGGCAATTTTTTAAAAATCGTGATTCTTAAAATAATTTTATTTGTAAAAATGTCTCCTTGTTTTCGTTGCTTTGATTTAAAAACAATGTTCACATATAGTGAGTTATAAAAATAATTGAAGCATTAATAAAGCTGCAAATCTTTGGTTTTTAACTTGTAACAAATACATGGTTCATTTAGTTTCTGCATATTGATTATGCTGAAAATATAAAAACCTTGATAAAGTGACAAAGATTACACTTGGAAAAAAAAGGAAATGAAGCTGAAAAATTAAGAAAGCCTTTGGCTTGACATTGGAAAATGAAGTCTTAAAAATTTATCCACATTCTGAATCTGTGTTTTGTTTCGTATAAATTGTGAAACGTCAAAGTTGGAAATTAATGTAATCTATTGTGAACATAACGGATATATTATTCATATTGAAGAATATTCAACACCAAAATACAGCTGCTAAAATCAAAGAACATGGAGAGAATATTAGCTTGTGCATAACAGTAATTTAAAAAGAAATGCAGAGAGGGTAGCGACATCATCTTCCTGAGGTATTTAACTTCAATACAATTCAGACTGCAGATGTTTTTAGGTGCCATTCAGAGCAGTTGCATAACAAACTGTTGAACAGATTAGAAAAGAGAAAGACAAAATTGTTAGAGTTGGGAGAACCTGAAGTACTGCCCTACTAACAAGTGTCTTCGTGCTTGATGAACCTGAATTTTAACAGTGAGCTTTTTTTCCTGCATTTGGTGGTCTGTACTTTTTCAATGGGATAAGCGGAGGCTAAAAAGTCTTGAAGTAAGTGTGGGTTGATTGTTGGGTATTCAGGCTTTGGCTATTAGCTTATATCTCACTTTTTCTGCTGGTGCATTTATGTTTGCACGTGGTCAGGTTTACTTGGCAGAATCTCAAAGGAATATAATGGTATAATACTTTTTATGTGAGAAGAAATGAAAATGAGATTTCATCGTGGTTCTCATGATTGATGAGATTTGTAAAATACAAGAGAGTCCAATTACTAAATGGTGTTTTAGGCAAAAAGATCACTGAGTTTCTCAGTCACTGCTGACTGCTAATCAACTTGTTGAGTGATGATTAAAATGTTTTGCTTTGACCTAAAATGACTTTGCAGTTTGAGTCCTAGCTAAATGGCTCTTTCTGATAAGGAACTGCATTCTTCTTCTCTGTATAAGTTTCAGTTCCCTGTCTTAAGATGAAAAATTATGAGTAGCTCTTTTAGGGTTTTAAATTCCCTCCATTTTTTACCTATTCAAAACAGGAATTTGTCATCTTCATAATACTTATATAATTTTTTTGTTCATGCAGGTAGAAAAAGATGATGAAATACAACAAAAATAAAGAAGATGCTGATGTTTTCAGACTATTTTTTAAGATCTTCCTCCTTAACATTTTGACATACTCATTTTCTGTTTCATAAAGGGTGGTTGAGACAAGGGTGCAAAAAAGTACATATGTAAATGCAGGTGCGTCTGTTCCTGATAGTAGAATCATGTTTCTTAGATAAATGAAAAAAATTAAAGCCCACTAAATTGTAATAAGAATCTTTTCAATTTTTTTTTTTTGGTAAGTAAGATTTCACGCAAAAGTTTATTTCTGTATCTATGTTTTTGTCTGCATTAGGTTTTATTAAAAACATGATGGTAGAACACTTGTATTATTATATTATGAATCAAGAACTGCAACTTCTAGAAGAAAAGAAAATTCTAATATACTGGTATACCATTTGCAGGCCGTTCAGATTTCAGTGCAAGCTCTTTAGATGCATACAGGTGATGCATGGGTACGATCCAGATAAAATTTTGTAGAACAGAGCCATCATTCCTAATAGCCTCAGTAATCCTTTTACAAGATTTATCTAACAGGCAGATACAATCATACCCGAGTTTAATTTGTTTGGTCTGGGAAAAAAATTGCTGGTACATCAAAATGTCAGGGTAACTGATAACTTTGAAGATAATAAACCTTTCCCTCATAGTAACATACGAACCCCCTGAACTCATCATTTTCCAAAGTAGATTTATGATATAAAAGCTTTGTGCAGAAGTCAGTTTTGATTCAAACACACAATTCTGGCCAAAGTCCCAGATTAAATACTGTAGCATTAAATCTGTTACTAGTCTGAAATCCAGACTTTTATAAGTGTCTGTATTGTTTGTGAAGTGGTTCAAAACCACAAAGGTCTTAATACTCTTAGGTAGGTTTATTTAGGCAAAGTTCAAGTTGCTTTAATGTTTTATTTTGAGTGACTGTTAGCTTAAAGAGCATATTAGGATACTGAGATATATGCTAATTAAAGAATAAATATATGCTAACTTAGAGAATGGAAATGCCTTTGGAGAGCTCTAACAAAATTTTGGTAATTTTTTACTAGTTTGTATTTCACAATTAAAATTGCAGAGAATAAAATTAAACATTTTTAGAATTATTTTTGAGTTGATTTTTCTTTTGTATTGATCATATTTAAAGACTGAATAGCTCAGGGCATATGGAAATCTGTAAGAGTGTTACTTTCTTAATTAGTAAGGAAAAGTCATATTCCACGTGCAGGGCTCTTGTTTCACCCCTTCTGGATTTAACTGAAATCTTTAAACACCTTAAATATCCCATTAAAAGAAAATACAAAAATTGAAATGCAGAAAGCAGTATTGAGTCTTTAACTGTGTCTGGACAACCATGAGAGCAGAACCCATAATATACAAACTTTCTTGAAAAGTGCAAAGGAGGGGAAAAGCTGAATTAGCTTATCCACCTCCTAGTAGCAGAGTCAAGCTGTTGTTTGGAAGAGTTTGTTTTGCCCACAGGCAGAAGTAGTGCCAGTGTTCCCTCTCCACATTTACTCTAGGTAGCAGAGCTTTTTGGGAAAACACTGTAAGTGATGCTAAGCAGGAAGTCAGAAATGCAGAGCAAGCAGACTGTTTGCTTGTGGGGAAAAGACAATCTGTCAGTGTTCAGAGAAGTAACAACTCACTTTAGCAAGATTTATTGCAGCTTCAAACTGATTTTTGTTTCTCTCTCTCTCTCTCTCTATATATATATATAAAGAGGATGTGGTTGTCTTGATCAAAGCACTGTCCTAATGATTAATTGGTCTGTCCTGTATGTTCGGTTTTGCACAGACTTGAAGAAGACAGGTAGTAGTTCCTTTCTTCAAATTCCTCATCAATCAACATGGATGATACTTTCCTACTTTGTCAGTTTGCAAGGAAGAAAAATTATTACTCATAGGGTTTCTAGTATTGTGGGTCCATAGTTCCATAAAGAAACTTAAAATATTAATATTCAGTACCTCAACAGAGTTTCATACTAATTTTCTTCATTGTGTTGTGATCTCTGCCAAGTGGTTGTCCCACTGATTTGTTTGGATTTAGAGCAATTTACCTGTGTGACACATAGGTGGCTGTGAGTAGCTCTACCTTTCATTTGTATGTACATACAGGGAAATTATTTTTTCAGCTTGATTTTAGCTATACACCATTCAGATATGTAATTACATGAAAGCTGTTACCTTTTTAAAACTGCAAATTATTTAAAAAAAAATCAGAAAAATGTATAAAGACCTTGTTGACCACAGATAATAAACATCATGAATGAATCTATAAGGTATGATCATATGAGATAAAAACTCTCTATATTCACTACATAATATGGCATGTCTCCTCCTGTCTATTACCAAATATTTATAATTTTTCAGTTTTCCATCTTAACCTTTTTGCTGAGAAGTGCTGTAGCTTGAATATCTTGAGAAAAACCCAGGTGATCTTCCAGCAGAGAAGTATTTCTTTAATGAATAAGCCATTTAATTATATTCTTGTTCTGCTATATGCTCAAGATTGTAAAATTGCTGAAGAGAAGAGTAAGTAATTGAATAGCAATTTAAGTGTGAATTTATTAAATCAATTAGATTTACAAAAGTAATTTGAGGCACAGTGCTGCTATGTTGGGTGCACCAAGTATATAAAAAATTTAAAATAGATGGCTGTAAGTGTAGCATAGTTTCTAATGGGAATTTGCCTTGCTTATAATAGTAAAAATGATTGATTCTACATGTCTTGTAAAGCTTATTCTGTAAGTTATTCTTATCCTAATAGCACCTCAGAGGTAGGCCATTTCATTTCAGATTGCTGGGGAATCTCTAGGCATAATAAAAGATTTAATAAACTGATGAAAATTTATAACAGTGATTGAAATATTTCTGTGCTTTTATTTTCCTCTAAAACAAACATATCTTCTGTATTAACTAGTTTGATAAAGCTATTAATTTCTCTGCACACTGAACTTCCATGACATTATGTTAAAATTTTATGTGTAATGTACTATGCAATATTTGATATGGTACTTTAGAAAGCTAAAGAAAAATGAATTTGTGTAATTTGATGTGTCTGTTTACTGTAACTAGCCAAACATATGGACAGAAAATGGTTACAAGGGCTTATGTGACCAGTTGCTACTTTAGCCTTCCTGAGGACATGAACTCATACCATGGTGCTGTGTGCATTATATCAGTGTGAGAGAAACAGCTAGGTATCAAAAACCACAAAGACTGAGTCTAAACATGAGGAGTGTGACTACTACTCTTTGCTTATCTTTCCTACCTTCCAAATAGTGGGAAAGGATGTGTAGGTTCAAGTTTTCCTTAGTGTGATAAAATAGGGTGTAATCAACGCAGAATTTATTGTCTCTTAAAGGAAGCAAGACCTCATGATACACTTTTCATTGTTCCTCCAGTTTAGTAACAATCTAATTCCTCTTCTGCCTCCCATAAAATATCAGCAATCCTTCAGATCATCTTGAGCACGTGTCCTATCCCATGAGACAGTTTCACCGCTTGCTCTATGGAGATACACAATACTTTGAAATACAACTTTGTTCTTAGGTTTGGGTTTTTTTTTTTACCTCCACTTTCAACTGTCCTTTGACATCTGATAATTAAAACTCCAGTCACTGTTGTTATGTTCTTTCCTCTGCCCCTTACTTTACCTCCACCAGATTGCTTGGATATTCAAGATCGTCACCCTTTCCTCTTACCAATAAATATTTTAGTATACAGATTCTGTATATTAATTTTTCACTATTTTCCTTAGTCATCTGAATTCAGAAAATTTTCACTCTGAAGAGGCAAGTTTCATATTTGATGAACATTTTTTATCATACAAATTTGTTCCTGTTTACTCCACTGTGTACAAGACGAATGTGTGAGCTACATGTTAATGTTAACATCAAAATAGGATAGGAGAGTGAAATCAATAATATTATTTGTTAAACAGTACATACATATTCCCATGATGTTCAGCGAAGAATCATAGAGATCAAAGCAGTAAATTAATGTGTTCAGCATTAAATAGACAGACTGATCATTTATTTAACTAAAAGTGAGACTTGAAAAACTTTTAGTTTAAAAGCACAAAAGTGAGTAATGAAATATTATTATCAACAGCTACTTTTGTCCACAGAAGGTGGTCTCAGAATACTAGGATAGGCAAATGTATTCACTATCTGTTTTTAAAGCAATAAAAGATAAGTGTTTGTAGACTACCACTCTCTATATAAGCTTGAATACTTTTTGTATGGCCTCTTTGGGTATTAGGCAATCATTTTTGGAAGTAAAGTAGTAAACCCCAGGTCTTAAAATAATACAGCTCAATGAACACCAAAATATCCTAAAATTCAGATCCCTATTTTTTAAGCGAGGAAGTGTTGGAGAAGCTAATGAAAAAAAAGTAAACTTGAACTGTTTGTCTTTATTAAGGTTCCTGCATATTTTGAATTTATAAACACAAAGAAAAACAGTGAAATGTGGAGAATGGAAGACTTATAATTAAAAACTTCATGATGTCTAATTGATTGCTGAAACAGCCAATAGAAAAGCTGATTTCTTGCTTTCTCTCGAACAAATCACAGAATCACAGCATGGGTAAAGTCATAAGGGAGCACAGTGGGATCGTCTGGTCCAACCTTCCGGCTCAATCAGGGTCATACTAGAGCACATGACACAGGATTGCATCCAGATGGTTCTTGAATATTTCCAACGAGAGAGACTCCACAACCTCTCTTGTCAACTCGTTCCAGTTGACTGCTCAGTGATTTTACCTGCACAGTAAAGCATTTCTTCCTCATGTTCAGGTGGAATTTCCAGTACATCAGATAATTATGTTCAGCCATATGGGGTTGCCTGGGTAGTACTTTCCATACTCAGGAAATATTACTAGAAGCAGGTAACAATGACACTTAAACACAGAAACATCTGACTTTTTGCCAAGTTGGGGAATCAATATGCAGAACTACGTCTCCAACATTCACAATTCCCACACTCTGCTTTCACATAACTCGTGAGAGTAAAACAATTTTATTTTGGAGTCAAATAAAGGCATCTACATCTGTCTTCAAATTCTGTCATGGGGGTGGAAACCAAAAGATGAGAGTGTCAGGAGCAGTAGAAATCTCTTCAAACATTTCTGTTTCCTCCTTCAGCTGTGACTTCGAAGGTTAAGTTACCATGTGTTGGTAGGACTAAAACACTCTAGTGTGGATAAATAGTCTCACTGTATGACAATATTAAACTTTCCCCATTTTTTTCACTTATGGGCTTGACTTCCAACAGGGAGGACACCCTCAGAAAAATACCTTTTTATTCAGTCACCCTTAAAGTAAACAGTGTGCTTGTTTCAGCTAATAAGGAAATTCTCATTTGTTTGTCCCTGGTGCACATTTTGCTTTTCCGAGAAGTAATGGTCTTCTGGAATTGATATTTAGGTGATTTCCTGTGACTCTTTAGGATATCATGATGTTTAAAGCACCTATGTTACCTAAATTCCTAGGTCACTACATAAATAAAGACAGTTATCCTCCTCTAGTCAATATTCTTGCATCAATTGATATGGAATTCAGAACTGATAAAGAGAATACTATAACCCATTTCAGACATATTAATTCATGTGTTTGTAGCAGCCAAAGAAATTGCAGCAGGTAAAATATAGATACATAGAGGAATTAAAATTATTTTTTAAATTATGTGTTAGCATTCAGAATTCACAGACTGAAATTTTGTATGCTAGGTTTTTGCAAGGCTCTTTACTTAATCCTAATGTTTTACGGATTATGCTGTATCTAAAGTCCTTTTTGATTCTGTCAAAGAATCAGATGTAAGTATTTTCAGGTATCTGGAGTGAGTCTTGTCAACTTTGAAAGTCATAGATGCAGTAACCTATTTCAAGGATCTTGAGTTATTCCAGGCCATTTTTCCTGACAATACTGTCTATATATATTTTTCTGTGGGGAGTAAGGGAGAGAATGAAGCATCATTAGTAGCAAATTAAAGTAGAATTTTAATTTATGTTTGTAGATAATTAAATACTAGTTATCGAGGTCTACTCTCTGAAGGAGGGTGAATATTTTCATGCCTTAGCTCAGAAAGGAGTGAGTAGTGTAATTCTGGTCTTCTGGATGTGAGCTGGTAACAGAGCAATTAGCTGAAAAATAGAAAATATTTAGAAAAGCTGTTTTCTATGTAATAACTATTTAGTATAATAGTAGTATTTCTCAGTTACTTTTAATTGAATAGAAATTCATTTTGTCTTTCCTTCTGTCTCCCAAGTTCTTTTGCCTGCATGAATGCAGCTCAGATTTCAAATGTAACTTCGGATACAAATAATGAAACTCATTTAACTTAATTTAGCAGAATGGGCTATTTTAAGATACAGTTCATTTCATCCTAAAGTGGATGTCTCTCTGAAAATTTCTGTTATCTAACAAGTCACACATGCAACATAAATATAGTGGATGAGGTATGAGTGTGCAAGGTCTAGAAATGACTAGTTCACTGCACTTAGAAGCTCAAAACAAATTTTATTCAGTTCAGTCATTACAAATGTCATTCTGACATATTGTTGTCCATTTGTGAACTGCAGGAGCTGAAAACTGCAATAATAGATGGTGGAGATGGGAAATATGGACCATTTCTTTCATATAATCACCAATGCATTCTTTTTCAAACCTAAGAAAAATTAACACTATGGTAGTCAATAATAATTGCTCAGTTTTGAAGCTGATGGGGCAGATTTCTTAAAATTTTACTTTCGTTCAAGTTTAATTTTGTGTTCTAAATTGTTCAGCATAATGATTAATTTTCCTGTTTGCTATTACCAGAGTGTAATTGTACTGCACTGCAGTCTAATGGTGCCAAACACCAATATTATAAAAAACACAGCTTTGGTTCTTAAGTTACTTTCACACATTTATAGTCTATTTTCTGTTGTTTCTTTTGAAAACTGGTTCCATCCTACACCTTTACAAACTAAAAATGTTAAATAAACCCTACTGTAATTTCTCTACCTACATAAAAATTGTGATTTCTGACCAAGTGACAACATTTTCACAAGGAGGGATGGTATTGTCTCAACGTGCATATACAGTACTAGTGTTGTTCAGGAGGAAATAACAGACTGTGAACAGAACTAGTAGTAAAGCACAAGATAATAGTGATTGTGAGAGTAACATTTCTGCTCAAAGGACTATTTGTCAGTCTGGAAGAAGGGAATGACCATGCTGTGATAAACTCTGGCAGTAACCTTTGACAATTTACACCGTCTGCGAATAAGTCGCAGAGGGATTTTTATAAGTGTCTTTTTTTCCCCAAATAGTCTCTCCCATTACTGTCATTTCAAATACAAAAACATACAAAAAAGTATAAATAATCTTTATTAGTATAAATAGAATATGAATATTTTAAAAATAATTATTAAGCAAGTCTTTGTCTCTGAAAGTCTTACCCTAGATAACATACCAAATGTGGTCAAATACAGATTAAAAAAAACCCCAAAAACCAAAAACCAAACCAAAACAAACCAAAACAAACAAAAAAAAAACCAACCCCAAACACCAATGTAACATTATACAATGACTTTTTCCATACCTACTAGGACAGCATTATAATGCTTTTTTTTCCCCCAGTAGTAGTCAGATTCTTCTAGATAAGATCTTGGAGTCTCAGTTTTACTTTTTTTTTGTTCTTAATTAAAAGTAGCTTGAAAATCTACAGCGTGCTTACACCAAGTTAAAAATGGAGTATCAAGAAAAAGTAGGAAAACTGATACATGCAAACAAGGTAGTAGAACAGTGTGAAGCTGAAGTTAAAATACTGAGAATGCTTAGGGAGCTAAAATATACAAATGTTGAGGTAGGTCAAAGTAGACTTGAAGCAGTTGACTGGCAATATTTTGAAAACTTATATATTTACTGGAAATTAATCAAGACATCTGAATTTGGACAAGGGTCAGTCAAAATCATTGTTGATATTGTTCTTTCTATATCTTTCCTCTCTACATGTATTTGCTTTCCTATTACTCTGTGTGTGTCTATGTGTGTGTGTGTATGTATTCACTTTGAAATGCCTGCATTTGTATGAGTAATTGAGACCATGACAGGCTGATTCGTAAAACACTGCATTGTTTGATGGCAGTATCTTAATGTGTTTTAAGGCACATTTACGTAAGTTTCGGCAGTCACGTCAGTAGAAATTGAAAGAAGCTGATTTTTTGCTCCAGTCTCAGGATTATTTACTTGGAGGGGAACTGAAGGAGGTATAAATTAAAATTGTTAATGAGAAGGGAATTACAGTTAGGCATCTAGAAATGGGTATTGGGCAGAGGCAATGCACACTTGTTAATTAACTGCAAGTGTATATAATTTTTAGCAGGTTTTTTTTTTAAATTCAGGTGTAAGATCCTCATGAATACTTAACTTTATACTTCCCTCAAAAGAGACATTATGTGAGAGATCAATCTTTACCTTTTAAAACTGTATGTGCAAGATATGCATTCTTCCTTCTTCTCCACCTGTCCTCTTTCTGAGAATAGTCTTCTGTAATAAATGTTTTCTCACCAGTCTCAGAGTAAGGGTTTCTCCTTCTTCTTCTTGTCAAGTATAAAGTATTCTTAGTTAGATGATGAAAGTAACTGCCTTTCCCATTCTCTGGAAAGTGGCTGGACTTACACTATTACACTTCATTGCAAGGATTACCCTTCTTCTAGAAGTGCATGGAAGTCACATGTTTGCTTTCCTCTAAATTCATGGAAAGGGACAGTAAAACGTGAATCACTAGCTGCATTTTGAAATCTATAATAGTCCTTTCTGTAATCATAGTGATGACAACAGCATAAAGAAGACACCTCCCTACCATTCACCTTTGAGTTTTTCTTTCTTGTATAGAAATGTGTAAGGATAAACATTTTCTTATCAAACAATATGACCCTTGTTAAATAATACACTGTTTAAAACCTCTGGTGAAGAGGAATTAAACAAATAAATTCTTCCCTTATTCTGAAGGATGTGTCTTTTTTCCTTGAGCTTTTGTTAGGTTTATCATTTCCTGTGATTGAATTTGTGACAGTCAAATACACTCAAAGATCAGAACTCAGCAAACAGATCTCAAAGAAAAGGTGAGAATGGTAGGAATAACCAGAAAATACAGGAGGGTGAACATTGATAGGATTTTAAGCTCATTTTGAGTATTTTGGAATTGGGTTTTTTTGTTGTTGCTTATTTACTTTAAGATCTATTTCTTGCTATATATAGTCCTGTGTAAAAACTTCACTTGCCTCACTCTAGCTACAAAAATAAACTTTGCATCATAGCTTGCTTTTTCATGACTTTCCTTAATCTGAACGTCACCTCTGCTTTAACTGGCGACCCAATAACTTGCGTGGAGATCAGGTACACACACACAACTGCTCATGACTTCAACTGTCACAGGTTAAAAGTTCTTTAAAATTCCAAGTAACAGATCAAGAATCGCTACAGTCAGTAGGGTTATCTTTCAACAGAAAAGACTCAGATTGCAAAATGCATTAGGAACCGTGTCTTTATACTTTTTTTGTCAGTAGTGTCTTCAAAGTATCAATAAAGTACAGTAGTACAGTACAATTAGATACAAATATATTTGGGATGCCTGCTCAAACATTTTTTTAGTAATAAGGTACCTGATCAAAAGTGTTTGGAGACCTTTGGACTAGACATCTCCAGAGGTACCTTCCAACCTCAGCACTTCCGTGCCCCTGTGATTCTGAAATTACTTGGTACATTTGCTAGAAGTGGCAGGAAAGGGTTTATATAATGAATTAATACAAAATAATTTAACTTCTTTTACTAAAACCTTCATGTTTTGGTACTGTGTTTTTTAATAAAACTACTGATCATGTGGAACCTTTTTTGTTGTGTGAAAACACAGGTTTCAAGTCCATAATTGTTTACCTACTGAATTCTCTGATCCTCAGTAAAAGCCTTCTCTCTCATCTTTCCGGGGTAATAAGTAAAACAAAGGAAAAATGCCTTCAGTAATGGAGGAATATATTTTCATCTATTGCTTAAAACAACCATGGTGCCAAGGGAGAGATAACTTGTATTTTGAAAGTATCCCATTTACTTATGTTTTTTCCCCTAACACAGCAGTTTATCAGTCATTTAGCAAAAAGCGTGAAGATCCTGTTTTCACTCTAAATCTGAGTGGTAGGAATAAAGAAATAACAGTAAATGCTAGTGTAATTTTCTTTAGATAGCACTTAGCTATGGTATATTCACTGTTAATATACATTGCACAAAGGAATTGTACTTAATGGTACTTAAAGGCGGTATGTCTTTAACACACCACAAAAGTTGTCTGTTGTTTTCTCTGTTTCATTGCCAGGAAATTATCTTGTGTATTCAGATGAAATGTGCAATGTGATTATTTGTATTCCCAGACTCGTAGGAAAATGGAAAGTTCTCGGGTTTTCTGACTCTGGTACTTTTTCACTGACTCCTCTTAGGAGTACCTTTGTATAACCATGCCCTAAACAAGCAGGATCTGAAGGGATATTTGACATGTAGTTAATACTCAATCTGATTTATGCAGATTAATGCAAATATCTGATATGCTGTCAGATATTCTCATTATTTTATATACTGTTTAGGATATGAATCATTGAAGTGATCAAGACTTTTCTGACGTAAGTGGGATTCTAAACACTTATCAGTGATTCATTAATAAAGCCTACAATTTCAAGAATAAAGGGTTCATTTTTTCTTTAGATTTGCTATTCTCAAATAAAATAAATTTTACAATGTGTGGTAAAAATATGTAGCATTAGGTTTTGTATATGAAGTTATGTTTATGTGCAGCTCTAGATATTGCTGCAAATAATACCATTACCTTGTTTCCAATGAGATAATAACTCATTATTATACCTTCCTGTAAAATGTAGTGTGTTTTCTTTTTTTCCTATGGTTGTAAATATTTAGATTCTGATCATGTGGTTGTTGATTAAATTATTTATGATGAGTAAGGAAAACTAAATTTTTCTCATGAGAGACAAGAAAGAAATACTCCTTTAAAGACTTACATCAAATATTTTTTGCTGCATAAAAGCCCATTTATACAACTAGAGTATACATGCTGAACAAGGTATAAGTTATTTAACAAACAAACAAGGTTTAATCCCCAAAACAACATAATGTGGAGCTGGTTAGAAACAAAGAAAATTTTGCTGCAGCAAATGTTTCTGTCAATAAATAAAATCAGAAACACTTATCATTTTCTAACGCATCTAGGGTATTGCAGGATACTGCTCCATTAATTTCTTTTGTAAGCAGGGATTTTCATTTAGTCTCTACTCTCTGCAGTGTCTTGTGGTCTGTGTTCTGAATGAGTAAATAACTGGGGTATTTTTTTTCATGTAGTCATTTCAGAACTTTGTGTTACCATGTTGTGTTTTCACTTTACCACCACCACCACCAAAAAATAAAATTAAGAATGGAAATGTCAACAGTAATGTTAAGCCGCCCTCCTGTACCTTCTGACAGTAATCTGAAGTTATGGATGCAGTGAGATTTGTGCTTCACAGAAGTAGCTGAACTGATTTAAGTCTTTCAAAGACTGGAAATATGCTTAGGCATCATCTTTATTGTGTTTTATCTCAGTGAAAAATGAGATTCTTTACACTTGGAAACTGGTGATTGGAATGTAATAGGAAATAAAGAAGGAAGAAGTATATCACAGAAAATTTGAGTATTATATGAACTAAGAAGCAGCAGAACAAGGCATTAAATCCATGGATAGAAAATGAGATCAGCTAAGATCTTGCTTTAGGAATACTATATGAACAAATGGGTAATGACTTCTACATACAGTTAGAAGCAGTCTCACATTCACAGATCCTGGTTCCTGGTCCTCAAGAGGGACTTCAATCACCCTCATATCTGCTGGTTAATATTCAGTGATCTTTTCCTCAGAGCTCAAGAGCAGTCCATCCCATTGAGCAAGAAGTTAGGCAAAAATTCTACGGGGTCTGAGGGGAAGAACATGGAACTCCTGGTGAAACTCAAACACAAAAAGGGATTCTATATAGGGTAGAAGTAGGGAGAGGTAATTTGAGAGGAATACAAAGATACTGCCTGAGCATGAAGAGATACAGTTAGGAAAGCCAACACCCAAGTGGAATTTAATCTGGCCGAGGATGTGAAGGGCAGCAAGAAGGACTTCTAGAAGTACATAGGTGACAAAAGAAAAACCAAGTAGAATTTGAGTTCAATACTAAATGGGGCAGGGGCCCTAGTGACAAAAGACATGGAAAAGTCTGTAGTCTAGAGTGGTGCCTCCATCTCAGACTTTACTAGCAAGATCAGCTTTCAGGAATCCCAGAGCCCAGAGACCAGAGCAAAAGTCTGGAGCAATGAAGACATGCACTTTCTGGAAGTGGATCAGGTCCATGAATACATAAGAAAACTGGACATGCATAAATCCCTGGGCTCTGATGGGATGCCCTCGGAAGTGTAGAGGAAGCTGGTTTTTGTAATTGCCAAGGCAACTTGATAATCTTTGTAAAACCATAGTGGTTGAGGAAGATGCTCAAGGACTGGAGAAATGCCAGTGGCAGTCCTATCTTCAAGAAGGGCAAGAGGAAAGGTAAAGGGCAAATCTCTGTAAAGGTGAAAGATCAAAAAATTTCCAGGTGTGGTGGGTTGAAGATCATGGGGTGTAGTCAGCATGGATTCACAGAGAGGATGACATGCTTGACTAACAGAGAGAACCGTTCAAGCCTGTTGGGTTTATTTTATGAATACTAGGATCTGAAGCAGAGCAGTATGCAATGCATGTGCATACACATGAGGTGACAGGACTATCTTCATACTTAAAAAACATTTGAGAAAAGAGAGTGGATTACATGTGAAATATTTACTTGTGGGTCTTCTTTCATTCAGGATTTTTTTTTATGAGTTTTGCACTACAGTTAGTTGAAGGATGGATAACAGCATATCCCCTTTACAGTTTCAACCATTTCTTTTCAAATACCTCTCATAGCTTCTGTCCTTAAAAACTTCCATCATTAAACTGCTTTTTTCCTTTTCTTTCTGTAGATTAGCCACTTTTCTTACATGTTTTTCAATTTGATGATGAACATGGAATATTTCAACAAAAAAACACTGTTATCCTTTCACAGAAGAGAAAAAATTCCAACACTGTGAATGTTTCCTTTCCTAGCTGTATTTACCTGCTTTTGATCGCAGTTCTGATTTTTACTACAGTAGAATTTTTTTCTCTCCCCTACACACTTTACCTCACTCTATACTGATGCTTTTGTAAAGCATTGTTAAAATAGTCTGTTCATTTTAATTTCTATCAAATTTACACCTCTCCTAAGTGATAATATGTGTAAACTAGTAGTGTAAATTTTATTCATTCAGTTCAATTGGGTATATTAAAATCTCTGTAGACTACCACCTGTAGAACTGCCAGAACCAGGTCATTCTTGTGTATTTGTTCACAAACACCAGAAACTCTGCTCTATATATTCCAGAGTATATGTTAGATAAGTGCATAAACCCCCTTATATTCATAAACTAATCTCATACGGTAGCACACATATACGTTTTAAACAGTGATGATTTACCCATTGAATAACTGATAATAACTGTAAGCATAACTGTTTCAACTATCTGTGTTGATCCCACTCCAGTGAAAAATGGGCAAGAAAAGTATGGTTTTTTTCTGGGAAATGTTTCAAGGTGAAGCCTTGAAGCCTCCAATTGCAAATTAGATAATGAAACTCCTATTAGGCAGGGTCAATACTTGTGTTTTTCAGATTTTGGTCTTGATTACAGTTTATGTGCTAGATATCGTGGCTCCAAAAGATAAACAAGATGGGAAAGACACAGTAAAGACAAAAAATTTTGGCCTGCAGCATGCAAGGGAAAAAAGTGCAGATGGTTAACTAACCAATTAATCACTGGGTCCAAATGCAATTTTTCATTGCTTTAGGTGAGAAAGTCTATGAAAGGAATAAAAATTTCTTTTGTTTTCCTTTTTCTTTTTAGTAGTATCATAGAGTGCACTAACTTACCGTGTGAATGTTTAAATATTGTCCCAAACCATTGCATAGTTTTAATACATCAGATTTATAAGATTGTCAGTTGTGCTGATAAAGAATAAACATGATAACAGCCGCACATCTTTCACAATGATGTCTATCACAGATCTCAAACAGTTGAGAAAGCTGAAGAATTGTGAGGAAAAGTTAAATGTACAGTGTCATGCTAGTATTTATTTGAAAGGAAGTAAAGTCCTCAGCCCAACAGATTTGAAATCTTTTCTGCAGGATACCAGGTTTGCATAATAAGTTCGACAAGAACTGCTCTGCACATACTCGATTATAATAGAGGGAAAATAATTTAAAATATTATATCCAAACATAAGAAATGATTGAGTCATCCTAAACATTACTGAGAGGATTTGATTTTTATAAATAATTCTGTTAGCTGAATATTTGGCCGCTTACAAAGTTCTTAAGATCAATATTGTTCCTGCAAAGTAAGAATAATAATAAAAAAGGATGTCTATACCTGAAAGAGTATGAATAAATTGTTTGTATTGTGGAGTCATATCTTGTTATAGGTGAACAAATGAATTGGCATTGTTTTTGTTCTTAACTGCTTTCCCTGAAAATAAGTAATAATGTCTGTCATACCTAAATATAAAATACCCCTTGAATTTAGATCAATATTGTCTGAGTAAGCTTGCCAAGATCTAAAAGCAAAATCCCTACAGATTTATATTTTTCTCTTTCACTGACTTGGAGGCCAATACAACTTTATATCCTGTACATTTTAAGACAAATATTAACAACTAAACTGGCTCTATGAATTTTCTTTTCAATGTTACCATAAGATAGACAGTTTGAATATATGCTCAGTGTTCTATACAGTTTATCAAGTTCCTTCTTTATTTTGAACACAAACAATATTCAGGTTGTGTGTAACAATAAGTGCAGTTTTCTATATGTTCAGTTTTAGATTTTTTTTCCTATGGCTGTGTGGATGAAGGCTTAAAATAAGCTTACTATCATGGTCTAAACAGTTGTTATATAGATAAAGCAAGGCCACTCCCCGTGTGAAACTCTCTCCATAAAAAGGGCCATTTTTGTCTATTTGGAATTAAAATTTATTGTCCTATTGCTGAATCATGAGTCCTTCAAAACAGTATGAATTCACTTGACAGAGTGAAAGACAAGAAGTTTAAGAGGGAAAAGAAAATTTAGAGATACATTAAAAGTAAGAGTAATCAAATATTTTATTAAATTATGTTATAGATAAATGTCAAAAAACTAAGAGACAGTTGAGGTCATGGATATCACTGGCATGCAACAGATGACAAAGTACTGAATTAAGGCTAAGAAACCTTGAATTCTCATTCTAGTTCTGCCACTGAGGCATCATGATGGCAAGAGAGACACTTGTCTATGCTTCAAACTGACAGCCCCTAAAATAGAAATAATTACGTCTTGAGTCAGATGTCTTCTGATATACTCATGTTTTATAATGTAGCTTCATCTGACTACAAACCATGGGACAAAACCAACATAGAAATGACAGATTACTCTTCTTTCAGAATTTTAATTCTCTGAACATGTATTATCAGTGTAAAATACAGTCCGTTTCAGATATGATACCTGGTTCTCCTCTGCCATGTCTCCAGCCTGGAAGGTCATGCTCTAAGTCATTTGTGTGGCAATTGAAGATTCTTATTGTTTGGAAGCTTGGAAAGATTTCTATGAGGGTCAATTATTTAAAGATAATCTATCGAACATCTACTCCTTCGAAAGAGGCACAGAGCCAAGGTCCTGACCACTTGCAGTGATTAGCTCCCATGGCTCAAAGAGTTTAACCAGTGTTGAGCCAAACTCTGCACATCAGTTTTAGTGAGATGATGTGACTGCAACAGATGGCAGAATTTGTCTTTTGTTTCTCTGGCCTCCTTCCAAATTGGGTAATTACATTCTGTATAACTACAGTTAAGTACAGTTTTGGTTCAGTTCAATATTTTTCATCCCCTTCATTGCTAAGCAGCCTTCATACTTGAGGAACCTGTGTTTCTGTTTTATGGATCCATAGATGGTATTTTTCTATAGTTAAACCAATACATTGTAACAATGTAGCGTGCTTATGCTCATATTATTGCTAAGAATCTCTCTACACAGAACTGAACACAGTACAGGTCTTGAGGATCTTAGGGTCTACTTAGTGTGCTACACTTCTAATATATTGAAGTCTGTTTGATATATGCATTTATATAACATCAAATGTATTGGCACTCAGCCACCACTTCCAGTCCTGTAATCAAACTGAATTAAGGATGGTGTACTTTGCAGTGGAATGTAAGTAAATCACCTCACCATCAAACAACCTTTATTTAATCTGAAAAAAGCCAAACAAAACCCCCCCAAACAAACAAAGCCTCCCTCCAAAAAAACCCAAACAAACCCACAAAAAAACCCAAAAGAAAACAAAACAAAATGCTTTTTATTAACAAAGTAGTATTATGTTCTAAAATGCATTACTAGTGGCTTGCTTCACTCTTTTCATAATTGAGGTTAAGAAGAAAGGTTACAAAACAAGAAAATTCTCCTATACGTTCTAGCCTAAAATATGATAGGAAAACAATTTCCAGAATAAATCATGTAAAGATATTACAGTACAGAAAATTAAAATCTCTGTGTGAAGAAAAATTTACACATTTAAGCATAGGTCAGCAAAGTACTTGAAAAAGTAGTTATGATTGCAAATCTTACTAGAAGTAATTCTCGACTTAGTGAGAGTCTTGATCTCATACCTATTAATATTACCTTAGAAACTTCCTTTTCAGAGTCTTTGAAGAATTCCCATTCCTCCTCTTCCTCTAATCTCTGTTGTAAGACTCAAAAAAGAATTTTCTCTTAAAGGTGCAGATTTTGACTGTATATTAGGCTAATTATACTGTTTTGAGGTGCTTACTATTTAGACTGCAGACATAACCTCAGTTTTAATTAAATTCAGCAACAGTGAGATTCCTGTGTTCTTATCTTTCTGTGTTCTTCTAAAAGTATACTTTGAGATTTTTGGATTTGAATGCTTACAGTTCCAATAAACATTTTAAATTATTTGGAATCTGTCAAATTGGAATACTTTTGAGCTTTTGCAGTTTCTTTGTGTTTAGATACTTGTTTAGTTCTTACCCTCTTAATATTCATCGTTGCAAAAGTCCTCTGGTTTAACTTTTACATTAAGTTGATGCAATCAATGTAAATTTGTGTAGTTCTACACATGATCTCATGGAGATATTGAGTGACTACATTCCTTTCCTTGTAGCTGAAGATTTACTACAGTAAGGAATGAAGTTGTATATAGTATGCCCATTGAACCCATTTGTCTGAAACTACTCAGAAATTCACAGTATGTCTTCAGGGATTCCAGAGGTCATGATTAGGAAAGACAGTTACATATCTTTAGGTTTCTTAATTACTCTTCTTTTAAAGAGTTTTATTCTCTTGACTCTTTTACTGTGACTAAACCATCAGGCTGGGACATGTTTTATTATTTCTTAGGGACTATGATAACACAGGTAATTTTTTGGCTTTTTTCCACAATAAACTTTATGTAATGATAGTTAGATCCTCCCAGATAAGATCTTGATGTTATCCCAGTGTGAGTAGAACTTATAGTAAATGATGCAGACATGCTTTTGACGAAATAAGCAATTTGGTATGTTCCATGGAAAATGAAACTCCCTATGTGTGTTATGTATAGGAGGAACTCTCTTCCACAATGAAAACTCTTAAAAAGGATATTTGGGTTCTCTCTCCATCAACATGGTAGCTGTTGTCAGCAGTATCACTAGTTATTGCCAGTAATATTCATGTAGAGTTGGAGAGGCAGATGAATCATGCTGCTAATTGTTGGGAGTTAATTTAAGAAATGAAGATAGTAGAATTTGAACTTTTAAATCGAAAACTTGTCCAATGCATCTAGACAAGAAGATGGAGGGCATCAGAATCTTTACACCAAGTTTGTTTGCTTCCTCCTGTTTGAGTCTGGTGAATACCTTACCGTGACAACTGCTGACTTTCCAAACACTGTTTTGAATGGTTCTTAAAAAAACTTTTATTTGCTTTAAAGTCTAGGTTGCTCATGAATATTTAATTTGTTTTCCTTTTAAATAAATAATTTTTAGTCTTCTGAGAAAACTGAAGAATAGCACGAATGTTTCCTTTCTCTCTTCCGTTCAGAACCTGCCTGTTTATTGATTTTGATTCTTGCGAACAAGAAGTATTATTTCATTATTATAGGTGAGCATCATCAGTTTTCTTGCCTTCTTGCTTTCTTCATAGAGTTACTAGGATAGCTATTACTGTTATTTCTGTCAAGCTCTGACAATGAATTTTATTAACAAGTTTTAGTTCCCTCATGAGAACAATGAGTAACAGTTTAGCTCTAGGATATGTACAAGTGACATGACAATAAAAAGTTATTAGTGTTCATGTACAAAAATGACCCATATGATTAATGCATATTCTTTTTTTTTTTTTTTTCCACTCAGTTTCTGGGGACCTATTCAAGTTTTGTCAAACCATAAAAGTGAGGTTGGTTTTACTTGGAAAGGAAGCCAGGTAAAACTGCTACATCTAGTAGAAAACTTAATGAATTCTTTGTGCCTTCTATTTGTAGACAGAATAGTTTAAAGAAAACAACAACATGAAAGCTGTATTCTTGATTCATGCTCCAAATTGGTCAAAGAGGTAATACTCCATATACTGAAACATGCACATTAAGCAGAGCTGTCACTCTCTTTTCCCATCCACTTTTGAGTGCTCTGTTAAATTCAGTCATTCTATATTTATATCTCATAGTTCTTCAACTAAGTACCATCTCACAAACAATTGAAATAACATTCCCCATGTCTCCACTAGGCATCGTATCCTTTGTTCTTTTAAAACAACTGGACAAAAAACCTATTTTATCTCATTCTGACTGTGCACAATAGGCTTAAAAGTTTTATTTAAGCAGCAAAGAAGCCGAACTCACTCAGACTGAATGCACTTTCAATTCATGACCTAACATTGTCTTAGTTTTCATGAGGTTCATACATGTGTCTTATGTCCAATAGATTTATTTGCCTACAGTGTGTAAATTATATGTTTTGGAGATTTTTGCCATACCTAATTATAGAAAAGATGCCTTTATTCAATTGTTTAAGAGGAATCGTTTGCAAAATTTCTGAAGACAAGGGTTTATTCTTACTTCTTTTTTTCAGAATTGTTGACTGCTTTCAGTTCCCGTCTTCCAGAACTAATGTATCATCTAGTAAACAAAAGAAAAATTATGATGCTGAAATGATTGTGTTCCAAGTTTTGATCAAAAAACAAATAGACATAATAGTATTGCAAAGTTAGAAATAGAAATAACTGTCCTTTTCTGGGGGAAATATTGCCAGCTATGTCAGTGTCACTAACTGGTCAACTGATGGTTTAATATTTCATTCTTCTTTCTGAGGTAATTGAGTAACAGTATCTGTAGAACAGCAGTTTCTACTGTGATGGATAAGAGTCAGAAATATAGTATAATCATAGTAACTTAAAAGTGTGTATGGATTTGTATGGATTCGTAAGAATAAAAGATGTGTTTGTATGGATTCGTAAGAATAAAAGATGTGTTTGTATGGATTCATAAGAATAAAAGAATAGATCTGGAAGTTCTGAAGAACAGTTTTTTCAGTGTTCTTTGTTTTAAATACATTATTGTTCTATACAAATTATTTCTCTTTAGCAATTAGTCAAATAAAATTTGCAGGGAAACACAAGTGTTTTTTCCATTGTAATTTGTGTTTCAAGTCACATTTTCAATATGGGACCTTATGCAGGTCTGATTAGTATTTCCTGTGATGTAAATTTGGCTCATGTAACATTGAGTAACACAGATAGTCTGATTGATAAGAACATACTAAACTATGATTGAGTACCTTTCCAGAAAATCAATATTTTTTAAACTAATGTAATACATATATAATTTCATGTCAGTTTAGCAAACCAAACAAATGTTTGTGTTTTCTAAATAACTTTGGTATCTCAAACACTTTTGTTTCAATTTCAGTAAGACACGTTTTCAAGAATTGTAGTTTATGACATTTTATGCAATATTGCAAGTTATCAAATGCTTTTGAATTATTTTGGACAAAATGACATAATGTTAACCAACAAGAAACAATTCAGTATGCCAGTCATCATCTTCTTCTACTGCCTTTGTCTAGAAAAGAATTAGAATATTTTACAAGTAGCTTGATACTGATCAGAACGGTTTCTAAGCCATAATGTCAACTCTCTCATTAAAAGCTTTTCCTCTATGTTATTAAACGTTATCATAATGGGTTTGTACTATTTTGAGGAATATAAATGCAAGATTTTGACCCTGCAGGTTATGCCTTTTAGAAACTTAATCGCCACATTATATTGACTTCTCCATTCGAGGCTCATTTTTGTCCTTGAGACTAAGAATACAGTCCATCAAGAGTCTCTGAAAGTACCGAAGGCCACTGAGCGCGGAAACCAGCTCAAGCTGTTTTTTTAGAACCTTTTCAGAAATGCTGGTCATACATTATTTGTTAATGAATCAAAATTGGAAAAAAAAAATAGTTTCATCCATTATTAGTTTTCATTGCAGAGATTTCATAGCACTGAAATTACAGTTCTATAATGAAAGTTAAATGTGTCCTATTTCTAAACCATGTCTGTACTATAATGCATTTCCAGTCTTGTAACATATGTTTAGTTAGCAGTGGCACAGAAACTGGAGAAATACATTAAGATAAAGAAATGTTCTTCTCTGTGATTAGAAGGAAAGATCTACGTGATGTTCTGTTGTCCATAAACTGTCACATAAACATTTTAATGGAAGAATTTTAAGGTAGCTAAGACAATGGGATTTCTGTGGATAGCTTAGACTATGCTGTGCAATGATATACCTGCCATAAAATCTGGCAACTTTCATTTCAAGCATGAAAAGCAGGATACTACTCTTTGAAGTTAAACATTTTAAAAGGTGAAATATGTACATATACAGAGAACAGTTTGAAATATTCTTGGATGTTACTCTGCATTATAACCAACATCAAAGTAAAAATGGGCTTAGGATACTTGAAAATCAGTCTAGTTATTTTCAATTTGATGTTTCGTTAAATTAGATTCAAAAACTACAACAGTGCCTGGATAAGCAGAAAGAAGGAAAAGAAAATCTACAAATTCAGTTTAGGCATTTGAAAAGTACACAGATGACTTTAATAGCTGGGTCTTAATGGGGATGTTAAAATGGGTAGATTAAGGGAAGATGCACTATATGTTGACTTGTGTTACAGTTTACAGTTATAGTTATAGTGAAAATATTTTTTTTTTAATTTTCTGTTCTGTATCTGTGTTTTAAATATAAAATTTTGACTTTGATGGTGGATGGATGTAACAATGTTAAGAAGAAGTACAGTGGTGTTCCTGAAAGGAAAAAAGATCATGCTCCTGTGTAAGGTTCTTCATGAGGGACAGCTAATTGTGCGTATTCATATTGTGCCTATAAATGCTGTTCCTAACTGCTCTTGGAGAAAATAAAATTATTTGGCATAGATAGTACATAACTGGTATAAAAAATAATTGCATGGCAATAAAAAGACTAATTGAAAAGAAGTATACATGGAAAATTATAAAAGATAAGTCTGATAACCCTTTATGTTAATCCCTTTAATGATGGGTTTGTTTCTCAGTATAAGAGTACAACCTGAAAGAGATCTTAGACTAAATGAGGAGTACTGATTCTTAGAATGATTAAACTAATCTAATCAATAGTAATAAAGCTGTGTTTCTTTATGGGAATAGAGCATTTGATTTTCCCAGAAGTTGATTGGAATGAAAGTGTTCTGGAATAATATCCTTATGAAGAAATGTAATAATCTTCAAAAAACTTTCTCCAGAAAACCTGTCCAGACAAACCTGCTTCTTCTACAGGTTATGGCTGACCCTAGGACTGAGCAGGTTCTTCTGCATTTTCATGGAAATATACTCAGTCACCATATTGGGTTACTGTAGCATACTTTAATTGCATGGACATGGCTTGGCCACATCAAATGGCATTGTATAAACCTTTTAGATTACTCCAAAATTTGATGTGCTTTGTACTATCACGTTCAGAATTAATTTCAATATATTGGATTAAATGCAATAGTGAGCTGCCTTATTCTTAAGTAACATGTTTTTTTTCCTTTATTCTGTGAATGTTCTTTATGATGAAGTCCACCTTCTAATGCCAGATAATCCTAATAAACATGATAGCACATTTTTGACAGAGATGGATATTCAGAACAGTAAACAATGAAAGATCAGAGAAATAGCATTGTGTGTGCTAGTACATATATTTGTGACACAATAAAGTTAACAGCTGTTCTTTTCTTTTTAACAGCATCTGTATGTACTTTGCAGCTTTATCAAAGTCTGAATGCCATAGACTATCATTCAAATCAAGAAATGAATAAAAGCTCCTTTGTATAGGAGACAATTAACAATGTGTTAAATCAAAAAAATTTAACATTTACACCATTTTTAAATATCCTTTCAGTTATTTGCCACTATCTTATGACACAGCAGATCAGCTGGCTATGTAAGCTTTTTAAAGGCAATGCTGCCAGCCACGTTACAGAGGCTGGTTGCCACACGTAATCAGGTAAGCTCTTAAATGCAATACTCTTCTTGATTTTGTGCTGCTACCTTCTCAGGATATTTGAAGGCTTATGGATTTAACAAACCAAGAAGGTGTTAATTAATATACTAAAATCGGCAGACAACTTTGTGGGGTCTGAGTGTACTTTGGACAGAATCTGCAGGTACTGGAAAAGCTCCAAACCACATAGGAGACCTCTATATTCATGTTAGCAGATGGGATTTTGTTTGAAAATGCAGGGTTGCAATAAAAATTTGGGCTACTGCTGCAGTTGTTTGGTTCCATGAGCTTTTAATGACCAGCTGTTTTCTGTATCCATGGTTACCTTGAATGTTAAAACATCCTTTTTCAAACAGTTTATCTGTATACTACTATTTATTTATTTTGTAGTGTTGCATATAACTGTTGAACAATATTAAAGAATGGTGTGCAATAGTGTGATTCTGTTTTTACCTAAGTACATCTAAATTTTTACCTAGGTACATCTAAATGAAAAAAAAAGCTTTTTTATTTATAGGTCTTTTCTTTCACTAATTAATACTCATGAAGAAATCAGTTACTGTATAGTCTAATAACGGTTTTACATGAAAATAAATGTGATCATAGAAGAGAAATTCACCATTTCAATAAAAGGAATATATTTAAATATTGCACAGTGCAATGTGTTGGCATTACTTTAAGTACTGATGTTAAGTTATAGAAGTTATAAGCTGAGAGGTATAAAGTCTCAAAAGACAATAATTACACTCATGGGATTGTCACAGAACATTATGTAGCTAATAAGACACATAGAGATTTTCAGGTCTGACAGCCTTAGTCTTTGTGCACAGCTTCAATTAAGTATTTTTTTAACATAAAGTATTTTTTTAGAAAAAAAAGTTAAAATATTTGTAGGATGTCAGTTTTGTTATGTTATGCACTTAAATTGAATTATTGCAGTTAGGCACTGTATTTAACACTTGCATGCGGTTTCCTGTATGCCCAATGATTTTAAATTTATAAATACATTTGTATACTGCCAACAAGTTCAAGATATTTTCTACAGTTTTTCTGCTGAAAGTGCCCTGTTGTGCCTAGCAGTCAACTAAAAGTTACTTAGTATTTTGAATTGAGTTAATAGTGAGAAGAAGATCGTATATCTCTAGAAGGAATCAAGATGCCTAAACATGTATGATACAGTTCCTCATAAAAGAGAATATCATGTTTAATCTGCTTCTCTCTTGAGTCTTGAGGGCAGCCAAGTGAACCACCATCATGCATTTCAGAAGCAAAATCTTCAAGCCTTCAGAAGATCATTTTATGACAATATATTTATTTTTCCATCTTTGGATAATGATTACACTTAATACCGTAAAAATGTTTTATAATATATAGGAAATACAGATATTATTTAGATTAAGAGTCATTATTCATTTTTTATACAAATCAAAATTGCTTTAGAAGTGCAATTTGCTTCAGAGATATTTCCAACTTTGGTTGATACTTTTTTTTTGTGTGATTTATATTTAAAATAAAAAAAGAATATTTTCAAAAATATATATTCTAATGCCCACTAGATTTAGTAGAATAATAGCTTCAGTCAAAGAAACTAGACTGCAAGGGACAAAGTTGATATGCAAATTTTGCCCTACTTTGCACATTACCCTTAACTAGACTGAGTTTATAGTTTTAAGTAAATGTTCACTGATTTAATTTGAAGGAATTTTGTATTTCAATTTCAACTGAAGAAAGTTTTTGTTGACACAAGGTGTTCACAGTTTAGCCTTTATAGAGTCAGGATCTTCTCTGTGTAATTGTCTAATTTAGTGTCTCCCACTATTTTAAGATTGATTCCTTTTGTAGTGTTACTCAGAAAAACAGACTTTGCCTTCCCAGTAAAGACATGAAACAGCACACTTGTGATAAATTTGGGGTTTGATATCAAAAAGGTGGCATATTTATGCTGGGAATGGTACTGAAGAGTATCTGAAGTCAAAAAATTTTCGTTAACTAAAAAGCTTCCCTTAAACTTGCTGTGACTTTTTGGCAAAAGCAGATCCAGGTTAATTCCAAGCTAAATAGTTTTGAAAGATTCAGGTAAGGCATAGTGATGTCAAAAAGAAAAAGAAACTACTCAATAATAGTCTTTCCATTTCTCATTATGTGTAATCATATATGTCTACTGGATAAGACATCTTCATTATGTTATGAAAGCACCATTTATTGTTGGAGACATGAATGAACTTCTCTGGGTTACCAGTTTGCTGATTAGACTAGGATTTCAGACACGCTGTTCTCTGACAGTGACTCTGCGGTAGATCTTGGATCAATCACTTCTCTGGTAATTTTCACTTCTTGAATCAATCACTTTTTCCCTCTTCCGCATCCTCTCTTTGTCTCTTCCTTTTAATTTTCTTGTCTTTTTAGACTATGAAGTACTCCTTATTATACACTTCTGTAACATCTAGAACAGTTGGGATTTAAATTCGGCTATAATTTTAGCACTTCAGCATATAAATATTCCTGAAGGACTTCAAAATCACTGGGGTTGTGATAATTACAATTATATGAAGTGTTTAAGATAAAATAACTTTCCTGAGTCAATGCTGTAAAAATTAAGCCTGCTGGGTTCTAAAATATTTAGTATGAGGTTTCTCTGAGAACATCTCTGCATTTTATTGTTGGAGGATGCTCCAAATCTGATTTTCTTATTTGTGATCTCATAGAGGAAAAAAGATATTGCAGCCAGTTACTGTTTTGGCCTCATTCTTTCTCTCTCCCCTTCTCCCTTGTATTAACCCTGTCTTGGCTTTCTTTTTTCTTTTTACAAATGCAAATTTCTATTCCAGATGAGAAGGAAGATTGTTAACACTTCACTCTGTTTTGCATGGCAGCTTGCTGGTTCCTCTACCTCTTTACTGATGTTGTTCTGGCAGCAAGTGGGTAGTAACCCCTTATTATCTCTTTCAGTCTCATTTTTTGGTGGTCTTGTTTTGGGGTTTTTGTTGTTGTTACATTTTAGTTTTAAGACAGACAGGAAGTTATCAGATGTCGTCTGATATCGTGGAAATGGTTCAATGAAATTTTGACTTTAATAGAAGTTAAATACTGTAAAATTGATGTTTTCTTTAATTCAGGTTATCACAATATTCCATTCAGATGCCAGCAGTTGAATAACTGTTCCAGAGCATAAAAAATGCATAAAAATAAGCTCCATCAATTCAAAGGCTGTTGCTGCTTTTGTGAGTTCCAGACCAATCAACTGGGAACACAATGAAAACAAAAATATCCATATATTTTGCTCAGCACTTTTCTCACAGCCAGCTGGAGGTAACAAAATGCACTGATAGTGTGGGAAGGAACCTGCTTCAGTGTTGTTTTGGAGAAGTAGCATTAAGAATAAAGAAAGTGCTTTTATTTTAAACTTCGGTGTTTTATGTAAAGTAGAATTTTGATATTTAAATGCAAAGTACAAAAGTCAGTTAGAGACTGCTCATGGAAAAAAAAGGAACCCACACACGAAAAAAACTAAACACTAATAAAATCTGAAGTATTTTGTGTAAATCTTGTTATGGTTCTTAGTGATTACAACACAATAGTTGTTATACATTAAGTCTTCTGGACAGTCAGACGTGGCACTTTTAGCAACATATCTTATGCTTAGTATATGGTAATATCTTGATTTCAACATCTTGACAGAATCTAATCTGGCTACATTTAGGTACATCTAGTACCAAGAACCAAAAATATTTTGACTTATTCATTTCAGTTTGCGTTGTATTTATCTGTAACTAAGAGTACTTAGCTGTGGCAAAGAATCCCAAACTTGTGATAAAACATAAATTCTAGTAATAATTGAATTATTAATACCTATACAAAATAAAATTAAGGAATATTACTGCACTGTGTTACCAAATTCAAAATGAGTCGAGGAAGCACAGCTATATGATATTTGAAAATTTTTTGTGGCTCAGTTTCTCCGTATGGATAAATTTTCCCTGTGTTCTTTGCTATAACTCTACTCACTAGATTAAAAATTAGAGAAATAAATGTCCTCAAAGTTTGCATTTATTTTTCACTAACTTGATGTAGAAGGTTTCTTCGTAATACTAACTCTCAAATGAATTTTATGTACCACTAATACTCAATACATTATGGTTTTACCAACTTTACTACATACTTTAATTCACAGGGTAGGATGACAACACTACCTAACCATTCTTCTTGTAAATGAAGTCAAATAAATCATAAGTATGTTATTTGTCTCCTTCAAGAATGGGCTTTGTAGTTCTGCTGTTCATGTAACATATCACAGGAAGGTCAGGGATTAGACTCTGTATCTCTCCAGGCATTTTATCTCATTTTAGAAAGGGTTGCTGATAATAAATCATCCAGAAACACTTTTATTCCCATTTTCTTATTATAGCACTATTCTGCCAACTTGTCTTCTTTTTTAATAGCCAAGCATTTTTTTATTTTTACATGTGTACTAAAATATTTTCCTTCCTTGAGCTCAGGGTCAGAGTCCATGAAAATACATCTTTGAACACGGACTAGTATGCTGCTTCCTCTTTGAGATAGCTCTGAACTTCGAATAATTTACCGCTCATATTTGATAGATTCCTTAGGTGAATCATACAAAAACAGTTCAACTTGCCATATTTCATATTCACTTAGGTGTAATAAATGCTTTGATCAAGTTTATTATTCTGTTTACAAAGGTAGCAGTTGTGACTTGGAGTCAGACTTTGAAAATAGTATTTATATCTTCAAGGACAGAAATTTTTAGAGGAGGAAATCATGAAATTTTTACCCATTGGATTTTTTTTAAACTCAGTATATATGACAAACTTTTGGTGTTCCCAGACTTTTAGAAGTGGGACAGCATTAGAGTTGTTTGTATGCTAACATGTATGTATAATACTTTTTGTGTACCACCTTGCTTTTAAATAACTTTATAGAAAATCCAGAATAACTTGGAAAGTGCTAAAATAACACTTTTGATAGTTGGAATTATGCCAAATTTCTCCATGAAAATATTAAATTCTTCAGTAAAAAAAAAAAAAAAGTTTTACTTTACGTTAATGATTTTTCCATTTATTTCTGGCTACCTCATTCTTCCCATTATGCAAACACTGTCTCCTTGTGTAACAAGCAACATTTAGAGCCAAGTTTTCCTTTAACTTCCGTGTTCGTTCTGAATCTTATCCTCAAGTGAAGTTTTAAGAGAGATTTTTACACAAATGTCGTTTGACTTATCCTAACAGACACTGTTATACTTACTGTAAGTTTTCTACTATATTGTCTTTAGAACCAGAACTGATGTTCAATTGTAATTAAGTTCCGGTTTAATGGGGACATGCTGCTGTATGTTGGTGCTACTGCAACAGAAAAGCATAGACACAGTGAGATCTCTCATGAAAAAGTCAGGTAATGAAGAACAGGAGTAGAATAATAAAAAGCAAAATATTCTGAAAATTAATGAAATAAATTTCCCTTTAGACATTCAGTGGGCTGTTATAAGTCTGTGCATGTTGATTATTTAAGGTGAGGACAGAGAGTTGAATACTTTGTCTTTCAAAATTTGTTGTCACTAATACCAGAAAAAATAGACCAGATTTTCATTGAATATGTTTGATCTTCAAAGGATATGGCTGTGCTGAGGAGATGAGTATAGATTTGTAGATGTGTGCATGGGAGTTCTGTTTAGTGTTTGTTACAAATCTCTACCTGCAGACGAAGATTTGTGACTAACAGAGGCTTTGAAACACAAATATCAGAAATCTCAGCAAGGAGGAAACTTCTCTTTCTATCATTTTGTAATTGTGTTAGGAATTGGGTTTTCTTTTTTTTTTTTAATAAACTTTTTTTAGCTTTATCACAGGAGTTGGCTGGGTAGAGTGCATAAAGAGAAACCCCATGGTCTACTGGTTAAGTTCTTTGTGTCACAAAGGAATTAAAATACAAATCAGACTTAATCAAGCCTCATGAATGAATAATCAAGTTGAACATTAAATCTTAATTGCTTTTTCTAAAATATAACAAAATTATTTGAAGTCATTGTTGCAGTGAAGCAGCATTTACCTTAACACTTCTCAGTCCAATAATATTTTATGTTCCCTAATATGGTTAATGAGTGGCCTTTTAATTCCTTTCATTATTTATTATCTTTCATATATCAAAACGTTTACATATTTTTTTAGAATTACATGGGAAAAAAACCCTTATGGGTTTAGACTCTCTAATACATTTCCGTGAACTACACAACAACGCAATGATCCAGTTGAATTATTTCAGTAATTTTTTCTTCACTATTTTTCTGCACTTGAAATAATTTATATTGCCTGATCCTACACATGCTGCATCTTTTTTGCAATTGATCAAAAACCCATTTAGCAGCTCTGGAAAAGCAGCATACTTCTAATGAGTTATGAAGATTAATAGAGGTCTGGAAAAAAATAAATGCACAAACGACTTGTTTAATAAAAATTTCAGATTAAAAATTGAATTTATGAAATTTAAGGAAAACTGAAGGTTCACATGTCCTATAAACAGAACAAATAGATTCTTATTAGGTTATTGGAAAGGAAATAACTTTGTGTTGTTTGCTGAAATAACTGTGATGTGACGGTTGTAAATGACAGAAAATGACAGATTAAAGCAAATAAAAGTAGCGATGTGAATGGTTGATACCAGAAGTTGAAGACTATTTTAGTTAGACATGCATGTATTATTTTTTTATTCACAATTTACAGGAAATATATCTTTTCCAGAAGGCGGTAGTATTCAAATTGAAGCAGGTTGAATCTAGCTAGTAAAGGTGGTTTTGGAGGGGTGTGTGGGTGGGTGTGTGTGTATGTGTGAAGTCACTTCTCACATTGCTAAGCAGCTCTAGATGAATACCAGCTGTCTCTAGGGTGACACTCACAGTTACTAACTAGCAATTGTCTGACAGATAATAAGAAGTTGCATTTGTGATGTTGAACTGAATGCCAATGTTCTCACATCTATCAAAAATAATAAAGAAAAACAGATGCATAACTTGACTATGCTCTCAAGTACAAATATAGTGATCTAGCGAAAGATGATTGTGCCATGTCTGCAGATGCACATTTTTTCCCTATAATTCTTGAAATTGAAATATTAATGGTTTTAATGACATCTATTCCACAGCCACTATAAGAAAATATTAATCATTACCAACTGGAACCAGTTTTTGATAAATATATTTTTTAAAAGTACACAAATTCTAATAGATTAAGTTCTTTCACTGAAATATTTCTGATCAAAAGTAGAAACATATGAATGCTGTTATTTTTTCTGTTATTAAGAAAGCTTCTTACTGAATACCTGGATAATTCTAAGAAAAGAAGATTTAATTAACCTGAAAGTTTGTGGAGAAATGTATAGTGCATATACATAGTAGCCCTTCTGTCCAAGCCACTAAAGCCATTTGTTAACACCTTCTTCCAAGGGACTTTTCCCCTTGTCCATTAATAAAGCTAATTTTTTAACCTTTAATTTTTAGCATCATTTATACTGTTATTCCTAATTTTTCTGTCACTGGCATTTTTATGAGAAAAGTATATTATCACAGGTGCTTCCCTCTAATTTTCATCAAACTAACTGAATTATATCGTTTACCAGATATATTCCAGTTTATTACCAGGAAAAAAAATATTTAGATAGGCTTTGGGAAAAGAGAGATCAGAGTCTACACATTCCTGTTTGTTTATATTCAAGTCAATTAAAAATTTCATGTAAAATACTGAGACAGTTCTTCTCATGAAAGACAGAATGAAAGAATCTGTCCTCTTAGATGAGTAGCATTAACCATGAGGTTCTTGTAGACTCTTGCCGTGGATTTCAACTTATTCATTACAGAGTCAAATTGTTCTGACACACGTGGTCTATAAATTTCACTTTACTTAGACATTTACTTTTAACTTACATTTCCATTAGACAGAAAATGTAGGTTCAAATCCATTTAGACAGAGAAAGAATTTAATCTAGTTCTAACCTTCAAAATAATGCATAATAATCATAATATAAGAAACGACTTCCCAGGCCACCATAAAAGCAGTATGCATTTTCCAATTTTTTAAGGGTAATGAGTTGCCACCAAAGATTAGTTTCCTGGTCAAGTGGTCCAGATCTGTCAGTGATTTATGGTCTGCTTTTTTGAATTACTCATGACAAGGAAAAAAACTTCTGATTATAATGAAACTTTTCAGAACTGAAATTTGTATTTGCAAGTAGTTACTCTAATTTGCTCTAATAACTTCATAGTCATGCCCAAGTAGTGGTAATTAGTGTGTATTTCATACAGCTGATACTTACTGGTTCCCAAGGTGACATCTTACTTGGCATAAAAGGATAATATTGAGTTGTACAGAATAGTTCAGGGTGCTTTTGGATTCCAGTTCAAGTCCTTAGGATGAATTGTGTAGACGTCAGTAAATTGTTATTTCTCCGTTTTAACGTGTATTTAACACGTTATCTCATCTAATTGACACAATAATGGTGGGGGGTTTCAGCCTTTCTTATGGTGATTGCTGCTTTAGGATTACTAGGTTTGTTTGGTTTTTATCACATCCCTCATAAAGCATAAAATACTGCAGCTTTAGTAGCCAAGACTCAGCTGTAGTTCACACTGTCTGAGTTTTCCAACCTCAATTTTTGTAGATCATTAGTTTCATGTAAATCTGCTCATTGCGTATAAAGCCAATGGTGCTTCACAGGTTATGGCATAAAAATTGAAACATTATTTGTCCAAAATGCTGCAAGTTCATACTTCTCTTACTTTTGTGTTCAAGATTTCCAAGTTCAATATTTGTTCTCTGCAGTACAGCTTGATTTTACATGTTTTCTTCTTGTTTTGTGGTTATGAAACAGTGTTTCCAATAAATGGATTTTAGTCTCATTGCTCTAACACATCAATTTGTTAGTTCACTGATAAATGTCTTTTGCTCTTTGTTATTGTGAAGATAATATGGTTATAAGTGCTAAGTGCTTTGAGAGCTTTGCCTATTCCAATACACTGTTTCATGGCTCTGCAAGTTCAAATTTTGGCAGTATGAACCTGTAGATCTAAGGATTACCTACAGAAACAGAAAACTTAATTGTGCTTCTCTTTGCTAGAATATCAGTGCTTATCTGTTATCATATAAAATAGTACTGGCTATTGATACTTCTTTTTTTCTGAAGAGCCTTCTTTGTCACACACCAAATTCTACTGGCTTTTTTAGTCTGTTAATTATCCCAATTCAATTCCAGAAGTTATTGCAGCCTAGAACAAAATCAGAAAGTCCTATTCAGATGCATGTTCAAGGTTGGGCTGGTATATGAAATCACTGATAACACAAATTCATTTCTTTGCAGTCTTTTCCCTTGGCTTTGCACTATCTTGCATCCTTCCTGCATGCCACTCTCTCCAGAAACCAGCATCATTACCTGACCATATGGCTGTTTCCATTATTTCATAGTGAAAAAACAGAACTCTGATGCCTTCATTCATTTCATTCAAATATTAATATTTTCATTAGCATTTTTTGCCTTCATTTTTATGGGAGGAAACAAAAGCATCTCTACTGTAGTAAAGATAACATCAGAAAATGTTTGCATTATAATATAAAATGTATAGAATTGGTTACTGGACTTGTTTATTTTATTTTGTGGAGGGAGGGCATGTTGGTTTTTGTTGCTTGTTGAGAGGTTTTTTTGGTAGTTTCATCAAGGTCCCTGGGGTTAGGGGTCTTAGAAGAAGATATGACATGTGGAGAAATGGCAGCAGAGAAATTTTGAGAAAATACTTTTATTGCTGCCATTGTATGGATAAATAAACAATATTAAATGCAATTATATTCTAAAAGGGATAATATATGACACTGTCATACTCTATACCTGTTACCCCTCTGAGAAGAATCCTACTCATTGAATATCTTTTTATGTGAGTGAGTAGTTCCCTCCACTTAATCATCCATTGAACAAGATGAGTCATTAGTGTTTTTTAATATTTTTTTTTTAATAAACATGAAGAGACTTTTTTTTTCTTTGTTTCTTTTTTCTCCTTCTCCAGACTTCTTCCTTATTGGACTGATATTGCTCTGATATTGCTTACGTGAAAGAGGGCATATTTAGTATTCCAGGCTGTATTTGTCAGAAGATTTCACTGCTCCAGGATTCTCCAAGAATTCTGGGAAAATGAGTTCTGTCTGCAGTAGAAGTTGAAGCACACTGTGTCTAATCACTCTATCTTAGTTGTTACTCCATGGTGTTATCAAAGTCTATAAGACTTCTTGATTAACATAAAAATTAGTCTATTTAAAGAAAGTGACTTTGTGAACATATTTCTCTAAAAAAACAGTTAACTGTTGCATAAAAGTAAATTCGATTCAGAATATTCAGGAAAAAAGACTAAGAATTAAACAACAACTCTAGACTCAATTCTGAGGGAGGAGAAAAAGAGAAAGACCATATTTTTATAACACGCCTTTATAGTTTAAATTGCATATCACACTTTTTTATTTTCTGTTTAAATTCTGTTTATATTGCTATTTTTCCTTTCTATGAAGTAGAGGTACTGTAAACTTTATAGCATAAAATTAGATATATAAAATAACATGTTTTCAGTTTGTACAACAGATCTGACTATTCTTTGTAAATTATGGCTGTTATCTAAGCAAATCCATACTCATGCTTTGTGTCTTTGGAAATTTAAATGCTTTGTCCTTCAGGAATTAATAGAGATGATTATTCACTTTCGGGAACTTGTGTAGATTTTAGAAAATGAAATCATGTTTTCAAGATTTTTCAAACCAAATTAATTACAACTGATACAAATCTCGGCTTAAATCTGATAGTGTTTGGTCTTCAATTTCAAACATTGTACTTAAATAATATCTGCAGCAGTAACTAAACTGTAAATGATTAATCATCCACATTTACTCTTTTTTTTTTTTTATCAATCCAGTATTTTTCTTTAAATCAGGCTTTAAATATATACTATGTGAATTTATTATGCTGGAAAATCACTGTACCTAAATATTCCTAAGAGTCTCTGTTGTAGAATCCAGTATCACGTCTTATGTCTAATTAAAACATTTGGTAACAAAAACCAAAGAGCATACTGTGTTTCCCAATCATTTCAAAGTGCTTAACAATCACTACCTTTTCAGCAGTAGGAAAATTGAAAAATGAAGTTTTGTATTTTGGTCAGATCTAACTTTTCCAGTTTCAGTAGCATTTTGGAATCACAGAATAATTTAGGCTGCAAAGGACCTAAGAGCCAGAGGACATCCTACCCAACCCTATGCTCAAAGCAGAGTTGACTTCAACAAGATTGCTCAGAGTCTCACACAGTCAATTCTTAGGATGTTTCCAGCAGTAGAGATGCCACAACTCCAAACAACCTCTTTTGTTGAAACTCTACATGTGTGCATTCAACCACAGACCCCATCCTGAGCACAGTAGACAGTAAGCTTCTGAGAGGAAGCTCAATACCGATGATTGGTGAATATTGTCTGAAGGAACAAGCACAGTGTGCTTCTGAGATACCACCTACCTATATATTTGTAATAGTTCTATGGTAATGAAGCAAAGATAAGGTTTTGACAGGACCCTGAAAGACTGAAAGAGAGTAAAAGAAATGGCTAAATTCCTATCTAGTTTAAGCAAGCATAATGCTAGTCAAGGCAATGCATTTTTAGCTCAGGCCAGGAACTTCCTTGAACCTTGTTAGTTGTAGATTCAAACTTAGGGATTTTTTGTTCTGTGGGTTTTCATCTACTTATTTCTTCATGTAATGTTACTTTTTATTTATTCAAGGTCTCTTAACCATAATGATTTTTTTTCTCACTGTATTGACCATAACTGTTGTTCATTAAAAGTACTGAAAGTATGAATCATAGGTTTCCAAGTCTAGTGCTGTAAAAGATGAACAAAATCTTTGATAAAGTGAAAGAGCTGATTCCATTATTTCCACAAGATGTGAGAGTGAAATATAAGTTCCATTTTTTATATGATACCACATAAAGGAATTAGGGCTAATACTGTTTCTCTTACAGCCAGGGAGAAGGATATTTGTCTCTAGCATTGAGGGAAAGGGAAAGATACATATGTGTCTGGACTGGAGCTAGAACAAGAGGTTAGATATACAATATCTTTGTATAGACTTTTTTGTGGTCAATATGCATTCTTGGTGAAAGCCAAAGTGAATTTGTCTCTTGGGGGAAAAAAATAAAATTCTAAAGTTTGTGTTCTGAATAAAACAATTACCTTGCAGTTGATATAAACTGACAACATTTCTGCAGTTGTCTAAATCATGGATGCGTACTGTATCATTTTTCCTTCTAGTCCAAGACTAAATGCTCCATCTGCAAAATGATTAAATGGATTTCATAGGTAAACATATTCCATTTTAATGAGTTACCCTTCATTAGAGGCTGTCATTCAAAATTATTATGAGGAGCTATTACTGAGGTGTCTAAAATGAAGAGCTGAATGTCATAGTACTCATTTTTCATAAGTATGAATGCTTTTGAAATGGGAATTGAACACTGATAGCAGATTGATGTAATACTTAGTTACATTTTATGTCAATTGCTCCTGTCAGTCAAAGTGTGAAAAACTAAAGAAGAAAATACAACAGAGGAAATGTTCAAAGCAACAAACACAAACAAAAGAACATTCTTCTCTTGTCCATTTTGCTTATAACACTTCCACAAGTATGGAGGAATGTTTTTGGTTTGTTTTTTGATGGGGTTTTTGTTTGGGTTTGGGGTTTTTTTAGATAATAATAACTCAGATTATTGACTATTGAATTAATTTGAATTTCAAGAGAAACAAATGGGCAACGAGCCTATACGAGCTTAGTGAGCTAGAAGACAATTTATATATCACTATCGGACTAATATTTTTTGCCTAGAGTTTTATCTGACTATGGAAAGGCAAAAAAAAAAAAAAGGGAAAGAAAAAATGTCAAGCATAATTGTATTTTTCATAAATAATGATTGCCAAATGTCTCTTTTAGTCTTTCTGATTTATTTGCTGAGTTGAATATCACTAGAATGATGTGTTCTTATAAATTAGTCCGTAACGTAATCAATTTAATTTTCTACTCTTCTTTCTTACCAAATACTTAGATTTCTGTTCTCTTTAATAAAAGTCTCTATTGCCCTTCATATGTAATCAAAACTGTTAGAGTATGACTATATTACAGTCATACTTGTGTGGGTGTTTTTTGAGGTATGCATTTTTGTATCCTTTTGATAGCATATAGCACTTTTGCTGTCTGCTTGTCACGGGGATGAAATATTTCTTTATAGCTGCTATTCTATCAATTCAGTTTATATTTTGTCATATCTTAGTGCTATCAAAATTTACATATAATAATTAGTATTGTTGTTTGATTAGAGCATGCATCTGCTCCTGAAAATTATGATGCTTCAATTTTATTTTCCTGTTTACTCTCATTACAATGACAAACCCTTGTCAATAATTAGACTATTGTTTACTTCAAGACCTGAAAGTGAAGTAGTCAACTGCCTTCAGCAGCATCTGTATGCACCTACCATCTGTTCTTCTCATGCAGCCATGAAATATTATCTGTAAAAATTTCTTCCTTTCGCTCTGTGAATGGTGTCTAAAATTTTGGAACGCTTGCTGCTAAGCAAATTAGCAACTTCTTCAGTATAGAGTTAATAAGACATAGTATAATGTAATTTAAAAAAAAAAAAAAAGAAATTAGAAAATATCTTCAACCTGGGAAAGACTAGGTTCCACAGAGACCTTATAGCAGCTTTCCAGTATGTAAAGAGGACCTACAGGAAAACTGGAGATGGATGTTTTACAAAAGGCATGTAGTGACAGGACAAGGTGAAATGTCTTTAAACTGGAAGAGCAGAGATTTAAATTAGATGTTAGGAAGAAATCTTTTACCGTGAGGGTGGTGAGGCACAGGAACAGGTTGCGCAGAGAAGCTGTGGATGCCCCATCCCTGGCAGTGTTCAAGTACAGGCTGGATGAAGCTTTGATCAGCCAGGTCTAGTGGAAGGTGTCTCTGCCCAATGCAGTGAGGCTGGAGCTAGGAGATCTTCAAGGTTCCTTCCAACCCAAACCATTCTATGATTCTATATATATTATTATCTATTTATCTGCAAAGACTATGATTCTATGCTGTGAAATACTAGTTTTCATTACTGCTTTAGCATTTTATAATAAGATTAGTGTGGTGCAGAAGTTGGATGGCAATAAACTGAAGCCTTCTGTAAGCTTAGAATTAATTTCATTATCAGTAAAATTTAGTACATTTTTTTCATCACAACAACCTCTTGTTAGGTTTATAAGGTTATATTTAGACTATTAATGATTAGGTAAACATATTTTTTCTCTTGAGCAAGTAAAGAATGAAAATAAGGAGAGTTTAACATGGTGCATCTCATTTATATTGTTACAAAAATCACATATATATGCTTGGAGAAAATGTGGTAATCCTGGGACGTGACCAATAGACACATTTGACATTTATATGGCTGAGAGGAATGAGCCACCTTTTACCCATTTAAAATTATTTGATTTCATCATAGCTTTTAAATATCTTCAAAACAATAGTAAATTTTGTTTTAGTGCTGTTGAATCCCTTGATATTATAAAAAAATATGCAAGGAAGAGCACCCTATAATTCCTGTATTGTAGGTTTTCTTCTGTCACTGTAACCTAATTAGTAATGAGATTTGTGATGGAAGACTTTATATTTTTACCACAAACCTGTTTGGCAAAATAACCACTTCCTAAATCCATTTGAACTTGCAACATTTTGCATTTTTTATCTCAGCCTGCTTTCTATAGCAAAATATTCTTGTGTTTTGTTTGTACCAAATTTTGACAAAAAGTGGATGTAGACAGAAGCACAAAATAAGCTGAGTTGGAAGGGACTCACAAGGATCACCAAGTCCAACCCTTAGGTCTGCCCAGGACCATCCCCAAGATTCACACCACGTGCCTGAGGGTATCATCCAAATGCTACTTGAACTCTGACAGGCTGTGACCACTTCACTGGGGAGCCTGTTCCAGCGCCCAGCCACCCTCTGGGGGAAGAACCTTTTCCTAATATCCAACCTAAACCTCCCCTCACACAACTTCAGGCCATTCCCTTGGGTTCTGTCACTGGTCACCACAGAGAAGAGATCAGTGCCTGCCCCTCCTCTTCCCCTCACGAGGAAGTTGTCACTGCAATGAGGTCTCCCCTCAGTCTCCTCTTTTCCAGGCTGAACAGACCAAGTGACCTTAGCTGATCCTCATATGGCTTCCCCTCAAGGCCCTTCACTACCTTCATTGCCCTCCTTTGGATGCTCTCTAATTGCCCTTGTTAAAAATGTAGAACACATAAAAAAATGAAAAAAAAATATGAAAAACAAAGAAAAAATAGGAATGTTATTGAAATTATGTTCTCTTATTTTCTGAACTTAAAGTCAGAAGACAAGGGCAGGTGCTTGATATAGTTATTATCTCTGGTTTATATTTTGCCTTACTCCTTATGTTGCCTCCACCCACAGACTCTGAATATAGAAGAGGAAATATAGACAATATATGACCATATAGGGGGAAGGGGTTGGTTTTGTAGAATGGAGTGTACATTTTATTATTTGTTAATGGTTTCTACCTTCAAACAAACGTAAAATCAACATTAGCTATTCTTAGGTAATCTTCAGTTCTTAATCTAAGTGTAAGGTTAATGGTAAAACAAATCATGGATAAATGTTTATGGCTACAGTTACCTTTCTGCTTAGTCTTAATGCATTGTCATTTTTTTTCCTTCTCCTACTTTACTTTTAAAAAATACACATATAAAAACAGTGTAAACATAAATGATGAGAAAGGAAAACAGCAGTATTTCCATCAGAATTTAAATATGCATTATTAAAGTGCTGATCCTTCCTGATTCTTGACAATATTCATCAGAAAAAGTTAAGATCAATCTAGTGTAAGTTTATTTTCGGGAAACCAGAAAGATGAAAAATGCCTACTCTAATACATGCACTGAAGTGCTAATTTTAGTTACATTCTTTCGGTTTCATAAAGCTGAAGCCACATGTTCACATCAGTATTCAATAAGCTTATGTAACTGATGAGTAAAAATGTTATTTCTATTAAAAATTCTTAATAAACCATAAAGTGTAGATTGGGAAAATGATGGTTGTCCAATTTTAGCATAAATAAAGGAAAAGCATGAGAAAATTAAAGTAATCTAATAATCTTTATAGTGGCAAATCAATTTTTTAAAATAAATTTTCAGGAAGAAAAGCTAGTATTTTGCTGATAAGCTGCAATTTTCTGCTTAATTATCTTTTAGGGAACAGTCACATTTTATTAAAATGACCAATTAACTCGCTGTACTGCTGTGCTAATAGTGAAGGAAGCACAATAACCGAATATTGATAGTATGAGTTTTTAATAAGAAAAAAAAAATGAAATAGCAATGTGTGCCCCATATTCTATAGCAGCAATTTAAATGCAAATGTACAATACAAAAATGGGCCCCCATTTTCACCCTACACAGAAGGGATATGCATTCTGGTAAAGAACACTTTTATTCAGGAACCAGCCTGAGAAAAGAGACAAGTTAATGGGGAGATATCAGCTGTTAAAACACAGTCAATGAGTTCATCAGGGGGACATTTCAAGCGGGGCTATCCTCCTTGAAGTGAGAATTCAAAAGCACAAATCTCCAACAATCTAATTTCCTGAGTTCTTTGCTTCTCAACAATTGCAAAATCCACTTGTCATTTGGAAGAAAACTGGAGCTACAGATTTTTGGAGAACACAGATCTTTTCTCTGCAAATGTAATAGATTGACATGATATTGGACTAATCAAGGTCTCATTGCTACCAACTCACTTCTCTGACATAATATTCAGAATTTTTGCTTTACTTAAGGAACAATGCATAGCACGAAGGGTGGCTACATTGAACATAAAATAGTGGCAAGAAATAGACTGTTGGAAATTTTTGCTGAGAGAGAGAACCTGGAATAAATAGTAAAATAAAAGTAAAATGGAGATTTTTATCAGTCAATATTTTCCCATGTCTAGTCAGAACTGGGTTTATCTTATGCGTAGACCTGTATGAACAAGAGCTCACACTAAAGAGGAAGGCTGGAATTACATGGTGCTTCAAGGTATATGTGATCAACTGATTAGAACTGTTTGATACGTTGTTTCAATATTCATTTTCAGAACAGCCCTTACCTTCTCTAGAGAAAGACCTGATACCCAAATTTTACATCCAGCTAGATATTTCAACACTACTGTCATATTTATGGCTCGATAACCTTATTTTGCTTTGACATTTCTTATTTATAACTAGGCAGTCCTCTAAATAATTCATATTGAATATTTACACTTGCAAAGTGGAGAAAGTTGAAAGACTATGAAAGAAAAACCTTTTTCTGGTACCTTCCGATCATGCTGCTAGAATGATTAAGGGAAAAAACAGATACCAAACTGACATTTGGGCATATTAGTAGGCTTGGTGCTACATTGCGTATCAATATGAGATTAAATCCCACAGTGTTAGTCGTGTCACTGCAAAGGTTGCTAAGAAATAGTCTCCTAGTATGAAAATGAAGCACTTGCTTCATTAGAAGGTGAGCAAAATACAAAGAAATAGTGTCCATGGCATTTTCAGATGGTATTTTAGGTTTCTACTATTATTATTAGGTTCTGATTTTTTTTTTTTTTAATGAAAAGGCGTCCTAGATTCACTTTCATTCTCACATCATGTCATCTCTCTAGTTGAGAGGAACCTTCCTTCTTTTCCTTTGTGCCTCTTTTTATTTCTCTTGCTCTTGCTCCTCTCTAATTAGAGCAACCACTAATCTGAAAACTGTGGGTTTCTGTGTCAATTGAAGCAAGAACTGATGAAGGGACTTTCACACTGAATTTCTAGCGGGAGTTATAACAACCATTTTTTTCACAATGTTGCATTTTGCCATAATAGTTCATAGCTAAAAGTACTTAGAAATTATTCATGTCAAAATTAGATTAAAAAATGAAGCTTAAAACTGCAGAAAGCAAAGAAAGCAAGAATTTGACTTTCGCAAAAAACTGTAACTAAGACAGTTGGGTTGGGATAAGGTGGGTGGCGATAAGGATGGAAATTTACACCAGAACTCAAAAGGTGTTATGAATGGTTCCCAGGGCCAGAACTAAATATGATGAAATACAGCATTTCAGATAAATAATGATGATAATCAATATAATCTTTTAACAGCAGCCTCAGACAGAATCAAACTAAACATAATCTATTGTTATATACTATATGCCTGCCAATCAGCCCCACATCATTAGTTAAATAAGATTTATGTCTCTACAAACATATCTGGAAAGAAGTTTTTCACCAGAATTTTGCTGTCAATTATATCCAATTAGTAGCTACCCATGTTCTTAAACAATACCTGTTCCTTAAAAATGTATTGCATTCTGAAATGTGAAATTTCCTGTGTTCTTGTCACCTTGGAATAGATCAGTGATGAGAATCCCCATCAGGAAATGGTGAGTTGGGTCCCTGCTTTGCTTTACTCAGATTAGTGATTTGCTATTGCAGCTACAAAACTGAAAAAAGTCTCAAATATTTGAGCTTCTACTTCAGTGCATTTCTTCAGCCTCAGTTCACTGGTAACATTTTCTCTCTGTCAAATCATATTTCATGTGAGTATTCAACTACAGAAGATCTCTTATTTTGCAAATAGTAATTGTAATAAGATTTCGGATATAGACAAGTGCTCATTTCTAGAGCCATTGGTCGTATTTTTGAATCACAAAACAATGCATGTTTATTTTTAAATTATCTCCACTGCAGTTGAGTGCCTTACCAGCAAATTAATTGAATAAATAAACAGAGACTTTTTCATATACTGGTACTTCATGAAGAGCATTGATCAGAGGTTTGGTTGTAGTTTACAATTTAACTATCAATTTTAACTAGAGGCATGACTTTGAGAGATATTGCTGTTACTAAGAGAAAAAAAAAAAAAAGGAAATTCATGCTACTTCAGCCTGTAGCCTTTCTTCAGTGAAAGATTCAGTAGTTGTGTCCCTTTTGATTTTGCACTTTTCTTACAGCAGGTCATCTTCCAACTGCCTTCATTTTAACCTTTTGAAAAATACTGATGAGGAGATTCGTTTGAGATACAGAAATAGATTATACATGAAAATACTTGCTATACAGGTCAAATGCTTTCAAATAATGCAAATGATCAAATCTATCAGCACTCTTTTCATCCTCCTTTCTTTTGATGAGCACATAGGCAAGAATCAATTCTTCTCCTGAGCTTTTTGGATTCAGAGTTTCTGTTTGGAAAAAAAGTTGGAGGTTTTCTGTCCGGAAAAACAAGTTGGAGGTTTTCTGTCCTATCATCTGTAGGAAATAAGGTTATGAAGGAAAATATACTTGCATAACTTCATGATTCATACTTACTTGCAGTCAAAATATAATATGGCCTCCATAATCTGTCTGAACTGTGCTGAAAATGACAGTATATGAAATGTAAAGTTTTCAGAAGAATGGAAGACTGTGTTCTTAGTGACTGATACCTAAGCTGATACCTTCGACAGCACATCTTCATGTAACACTTGTCATATGTTCTGAAATTTGATACAATATGAGGTTAAAATGTAATTAATTTGTAAAGGAAGAACTATCTATAACATACATTAACTTTCTCATAATTTTAATTCTGTTTCAAAAGCTAAAGATCTTTCTTAAACATTCACAGCGCTAATGAGAAATTAATCTACAACTCTCTTTTAGGGGATGTTGGGGGTTTTTTTTATGGAAGAGGTATCTGGAAATCTTGGCAGCATGCAGCAATGATTTTTCTAGCAGTGTTGAGAAATTCACATGTGTAATATGTAGGCAACTCTTCGGAAAAAATGAGGAAAAAAGCCATGGGAATATTTCATAAAGGAAATATTTAATAATATTTCACACTACTGTGTGTGAATGGACAACTTTTAGCTCTCTTAGGCTGTGATATTTTGTTGGCTTAATAAAGACTCTCAGATACTGAGCAGTAGGCAGACTTATGTGGCTTGCAAAACCAGCTATGCCTTTTGAGTTTTCAGTTAGCATTTGCTTAAATCCTGGTGATTTCCCACTATATAACCTCCAGAGTGATAATCTGTCATATGATGGAGATCATAATCAAACCTTGAGAACTGAAAAAAAAAAAAAAAAAAAAAAAAACTAATACATAGGCAAGGTTTT
>VXAY01003767.1:1103543-1133613 GCA_013399855.1 Oxyruncus cristatus | reverse complement strand
AAAAAAAAAAAAAAGCTTATACATATGCAAAGTTTCTTTTTGTTTTAATAGAAAGTTTGATGACTTGGAATGTAGTGCCTATGTAGTTGTTTAAAACTAATATGAGCTGCAAATTCTTGCAATAAACTGATTAAAATGTATGACTCAAAACTATGGTAGCTGGCTTGGCTTTTTTGTAATTCCCAAATATCAACTAAGCACAAAATTATGTGCTGTATGTAGTGGAGCACCATATAATTACTGCCAGGAGTGACACCACTCAGTCTTCTGAGTGAGAAGGCTGGGCTTTAGGTTGTTGGTTTTTCTTTCTTTTTTCTACTGTAATAGCTGTGTTTATATATTAAACTGCCAGACTCTCTGATTAAGTTATTATTGTTGAGATTGCCTTCTTCGGAGCCAAATGATTTTGGAATAACTGGGGTGCAGGCTTTTTTTGGTGTTATTATTAGGCCTTTTTTGTAACATCAAAAACAACAAACCCCCAGCTCCTTTCATTTCTGGTGTTGTGGAAGTATATTTGCATCCCATCATGGGAAAAGATTTTTGCATTTGTTGTATTGATCTTAAAAAAACCCGTAAAACAACATACTGCAGGCTGCTTGACTAACTTCCGCTGTTGACACCCCCTCGTGATGTCTTATGGTCCCAGAAAAGTTTCTAATTTCTAACTTGAATTTTTAATCTAATGTGAATACTAACGTGATTTGTGAAAAACATTCCTGGAACAAAGATTAAACCTAGGCATAAACCCTTTTATGACAGACCCTTGAAGAAAGTCAGATTTTTATTTAAGGTTATGTAAAAATATAAAGGAAATCTCTCACAAAGCTTTTCATATTCAAGATTAAAAATGTTTTGGATAAACTTCATTCTAACATACACACACACAAAATACAGGGAACCAAAAAGCCTGACAAGTAGTTAAAACCACTCCACCAAAGAAAGAATTATTGCAGTTAAGTAACTTGTGAGGTTAATTACAGAACAAGTTTTTTAAAGAGTTTAGGTGGATATTACTGTGTCCTTTGCAAGAAGTGATTTCTCAAATGAGGTGATTGAGGTTACAACTGTCAAGAAATACAAGGATCCCAAAAGACCTTGACTTTGTCTCATTGAAGATTAACAGACACTTTTATCATCGAATTACAGGATACAAGATTGGAAGGCACCTCAAGGATCATCTGATACAAATTTTCTTGGCAAAAGCATGGTCTATACAAGATGACCAGCTGAATCTTAGAAGGGTCGAATGTTAAGGTTTCCACCACCTTCCTGGGGAGATTATTCCAATGGGTGATTATTCTTATTGTGAAAAATTTTCCTCTTGTGTCCAATTGGAATCTCACCAGGATTAAGTTGTACTCATTACCCCTTGTCTTTTCCAAGGAAGTCTCCATCTTTGTATCCACCCTTTAAATACTGGAACACAATGATAAGGTATACCCTAAGCCTTCTTTTCCCAAGGCTGAACAAACTGAGTTCTCTTAACCTTTCCTCATATAACAGGATTCTTAGTCCTTTGATCATCTTTGTGGCCCTTCTCTGGACCCTTTCCAGCCTGTCCACACCCTTTTTTTATAGCTGGGACCAAAACTGAGCACTGTATTCCAGGTGTGGTCTGACAAGTCCGAGTGGAGTGCGATAATCACTTCTTTTTTTCTGCAGGGGATGCCCTCGTTGATGCAGCCCAGCATTCTGTTGTCTTTTTTTGATGCAGCAGCACACTTTTCAGTCTTATTGAGGTTGTTCACCAGGATTCCCAGGTCCCTTTCTATGAATCACCTCATTCATCTGACTTGGGAAAGCCTCCTGGAGGATTCATTCCATAACTGTCCTCAGAATTAAGTAAGATTGATGGGCCTATAAGTTCCTGGATATTCCTTTAAACACTTAAGCCTTCTTCTGTTCTTCTAGGATGCTCCCTGATCTGCACGACTTCTCAAAGATCATGGAGAGTGGCCTCGCCACTACGTCAGCCAGCTTCCTTAACACCCTTGGGTAGATAACGGCAAGGCTCATAAATTTTTAGGGGTCATGCTTGTGTAATAGCTCACACACCAACTCTCCCTTCACTGATGGTGGGTCTGTGTTTCTGTCAACCTGGATTTTTGTTCCCAAGTCAGGGGGCTTAACAGGAAAAAGTGAATAGAGTGTTGAGAACATTTATCTTTCTACCTCTCCTTTTTAGCATCAGTTATTTATTTCAAAACCCAGAAGGATTTTTTTCTGAGAACTTAAGGAAATTCCATCTTCTAGGCACTTTTTTTATATCCCTTGGATATATTATTCTTAGTCAAAACTTTTAGAAATTTGTCACTTATAACAATGACATAAAAATGGAAAAGAATCCAAACAATAGCATGTAGTACTTACTCATATCTTATCTATTTAGATCTTGCCCCTTGTAATTCTGCATGAGATCTGGATTTGTCTCAGGAGCTAATGAAGTGCAAAATACTCTGGCAGGAATGTGTCTGTATGGCAAGTACTGCTTATTTTTACCACAAAGAATTGAAGTATCATCTTCATTTCTTGCCTACAGTATTTTTCATAGCATTGTTGACTACTCCTGATTATCCTAGATTGTCTGACTGAAATGAGATATTTATTTGCTTGTTGGCTCAGAACCTTCAGCAGTGTTTTGCTTCTGTGAAATTGGCATTAATATTACCCATTGGCTTTGATAATTAAATTGTACACCTGCTCAAAAATAAGCACCAGATTGTTAATGATTCTTGGCCATCACACTGTTGTTAGTTTTCCAACAATATTTCTCTTCAAATTATCAGGACGTTTTTGTATTCCTCTAATTGTGACATTAACAGTTCTAAGTCTTCCATGGCAATATATGGATAAAAGCGTAAGGGTCTGTATTCTAAATCAATAGCACTGTAGCTGAAGTGGGGAACCTGCTGAAATGAGGGTTATTGTTGTTAAGGATTTATTTAATTAATCAGCTCATAATTACACTTTTTATAAAACGTATTTAATTTTGGTTATTTCTACAAAGATATGACAACTCTACGTGTAACTAGATCACTGGAGGTTAAGAAAAGATAGTAAATTAAAATTCATCATATCAAATTCTCTGAAAAAAACCCCTCATGTTTAAAATTGCACGTTACCGAGTTACTATGAAGAGAATAGCAGAAGCAGAGTCTAATGAAGAATAAACTATGCCATACATAAATGTTATTGCTCAGCATCTTTTTAAAGTAATAGATGCTATCATATACCATCACTATTAACGTATTAGAGCTTTATGAATAAGTCTTTCTTGTAAATTCTTTTACTAAATATGTTACTGTGTGATTTATGTGCTTTGTGTTTCATGTAGAACCTTTCCACCAGGTCAAGGCTTCATTGCACAAAATGATTGTTGAAAAAGCAAAGCAGAAAAGGGACTAATACAGTGTATTAAAGCCTTTCCCTATCCCCGGTCTTTGAATTTATTATATTATTATAGTCTGATTCATACATTTCTAGAGACCAGAAGGACAGAAAGAAGAGCTGTTGGATACTTCCTGAGTGTTATATGAATTAAAGTGTTGTCTTCTGTTTTCATTCACTCTTTACAAATCTGAATTCATTGAACAGTTGAAGTTTGGCTTCTCAAGGATTATTCAATTTTATATTTTTTTTTTTATGGCACCTTGCCTATAAAAGAATTTATGTTTACTTCCTTGAGAGCACAATTCTATCTATCCTTCATAGATGATTTTTTTTTATCTGATTACTTGTGGTTTGTACAATCACTAAAGCATGAACTATTTTGCTCTCTATGGCATCTCATCCTACTCAGTTGGGTCTCTGTTCCTGGGCCTCCCAGACCTAGCATCAAAGACACAGCAGCATGTAAGCATGTCTGTCTTGTTCCAAAGTGCCATCTGTGTGGTACTCTGAAGTTGGTTACTGCATCTGGCAGCAGTACTGCTTTTCCTGGGCTATGCCTTATTCTCACCTTGCAGAGTTGGAATCTCAAGAGCTGGCGCTGCAGTGAGATGACCATTAGGTTCAATAGGGTCATCTCCATGATATATTTTAACAGTTTCTGCTCAGACTGCACATCTGCTGTATGGCCAAAGGCAAACTGATGAAACAGTCCGTGCAAAACAGCATAACCAATAACTCTTTCTCCATCTCTCATCCCTTTTTATATGCCTTGGCTGACTCCAGATGTCATACAGAGCACCAAGGAACCTTGACCTTTCCCAGGGGAAGTCTTACTGCTTTCTTCCTACTGATTTTTCATCCTTTTTTCTGGTTCAGTTTGTATTACCTGTCTCAAGGTTCTTCAAGCTCCAAACGAACGGAGAAAAGAAAATTTCTGTTCAGATCATATGCATCGTTAGACTGTATTCATATCTGTAACCAAGAGATTTATACTGCAACTGGCACACTACTTAGACACCTCCCAGAGGTCAGTGTTTTAAAGGAAGGCTTAACTGGTTGTATGCTGCACCAATCCAAATTTCTTTCTATTTTGAAACTGAGCCTCACTTTACCCGAACAAAAAGTCCTGCATAATCTGGAGAAGAGAAACAATTTCTGTACAGAGACAAAACATATAGCTGTGGGGTGCAGAGTTCAAGGGTAGATAACTTGCTTCCACAGTTCATGTATTTCACTAGTCTTATGTTAAAGTCACATTACATATATTCCCACTTATACCAACAAAGTTTTCTGAAATATTTATCTACTCTATGACCCTCAAGTTGTCTCTATGGTAAACACTTATTTTTCTTTTTCCCTTGTTGCTTTCTCCACTATATTGACATGGCTCTAATGTCCGCATTCTGATTTGTTTCATGCCTGTAGTGTCTCTTGAAGCCCGTGAATATTCACCAGATCCTGCTACCTTCACTCACATTGTGCCATTTTTACTTTGAAAGCTTCTCCAAAGCTTCCCAGAATCTGTACTGTGCACTGGAATCACACACCCTTCAAATAATCCTGTATTTTACATGTTTGATACGTGTTTGGATGTCAGATTCCTCAGTTTTCCAACACATTCATTGAAGCCTTCCTCACTGGATTGTATCTTGCCTGTATCATATTAAGTGTCTCAAGGGCAAGACTTATGGGGAGCAGCTGAGGTCACTTGGCTTGTTCAGCTTGAAAAGGAGAAGACTAAAGGGTACCCTCATCAAAGTCTATGACATCCTCAAGAGGATCTTGGAAGGGGGAGGTCCTGATGTCTTTTTCTGGTGACCAGTTACAGGACACAAGGAAATGGAATGAAGTTGCAACAAGGGAAGGTCAGATTGGACATTAGGAAAAGGTCCTTTGCTCAGAGGGTGATTGATCACTGGAACAGGCTCACCAGGGAAGTGGTCCTGTCATGAAGACTGTCAGAGTTCAAGGAACATCTGGATGATGCTCTTAGTCATGTATTTATATTTAGGTAGTGTTGCAAGGAACAGGGAGTTGGGCTCAATGGTTCTTGTGGACCCTTTCCCATTTAAATGATACTATGATTCTATGTGACCTTGTTGGTATCATTATTCCTTCTGGGTGGTGAGAATAAAGCTCAGCAACAGGTCTCAATCATTGTTTTCTTCTGATTCCTACTGGAAATATAGAAAGGTTTTGTCCACTTTGTCCTGGTTCCTCATCAACTAAACTAGTCCCTCTTATATTAAGAGTTAACCAGTTATGTTAACTTACCTTTAGTTCCACTACCATGTATTGTCACAACTCTCTTCTTGTTTTGGGAATATGTCTTTGAAAGCATTCTGAGCTGCCCTCGCAGTGTTTCTTATATGCTTTGTTTAATTGCCCTTTCTTCTGTGTTCTGACTTTCACTAGAGTGACCACTGACTCCAAGTTTCATGTCCCACAGCGTAAGAGCATGAAAAATTCTGGCTTATAAGACTAAATGGGTTCTATTTCTTTAGGGAAAAAAACAGTTTAAATAGACTCGTGGCTGCAACTAGTTATTTCAGAAAACTTTCTTATATCTCCTCCAGTATTTTCCCTACTGTAGTATGGGGTCTTATGGTCTTTCATTTAATCTAAAGGCAGACTGGTGTCATCTGTGGCAGTAAAATAATGTCCACACCCTCTCCAACGCTTTAGCCTGAATCAGAACGGAGAGAATAATCCTTTCTTCATCCCATCACAGGCAAAAGAAAAGAAAGTATGTAAGGGAAAATGAGTTTTCTTAATCCTGTAATTGGAAAAGCCAAGCTCATCCACTGCTTCTGATATTTTGCAGTTTAGCACAGTAATTTGCTACAGGGTCTGTATTGACTATGATCCTCCTATTCCAATTATCAAAAACTTTTGTCTTTATTAATTATTGTCTAACACATTAGGGACTAACAATGAAGTTGTTCTTCGCAGTCAGCATTTGATGCCTTTCCAAGTCTTGGTTACCTAGATAGTCAATGGTACTAAATGCACATGAACAAACAAACAAAAAAACCTTCAACAGAACAACAATCTGGCAGATACTCAGGGAAGCTGAAGAGTGCATTTGTGGGGGAATTGCAGTTTGTGCTGTGGAAAAATAGGAGAAGTGATGGAAATGCCAGCTAAAAATTAGGAATGTCCAGTAGAAGTTATAGAGGAGTGTTTGATGCTGAGTATTGCATCTCAGCATTTCTCAATCCCAGCTGCAGCTATCAGTTTCATTTTGGTAGGATTTTTTTTTTTTTTTAAAGAAATATCAAAATATTACTTCAGTGTAGTGAGTCCATAAAAGCATCTTCTGAAGCACGCTATAAAGCAATTTAAAGCTGTATTCTCAAAAAATACTGTGGCATTTTAATGAACATAGGAAACAGGTTTAGAAGCTAACACATTTCTAGCCAGAGAAGAAACTCAAAATTTGAGTTTTGTTACTGTATGGAATTTTATCAGCTTATGTGGTAGGTGTTTTCATTAACAGCACAGAAACCATGAATGACAGTAGTCTAGAGCTGTTGAAGTATCTGCATTAAAAAAACAGCCAGAAGTAGCTGGAGAAATCTGATGGACTGGCATGGGTATTTCAATATGTGTCAGTCCAACAGAGGATAAAATGAATGGGAAGCAAAATAATGACAACAAGAACATGGAGAAATTTCTTAAAAACAAAGTACCAGTATTAGGATATGCCTTCCTAGAATCTTTATCGCAAGCTGCCTCTGTTGTAAATGGCACGTTCCAATCAACAGGAAGTGTATTTCAAGCCTGTGGCACCACTGATGTTAACGAATACATTTTCACATGCACTCACAAGACTAGACAGTGTTTGGACATTTACATTGATAACAATACAGAGTCAGCATATATAAACAAATCATGTGGAAAGGATGTATAAAACTATTAAATCCAGGACTAAGGCAAAAAAATAAAAATCTTTTATTAAACAAATAGATTATTCCCAATCAGCCTTTGGTAGAATTAATACATATTGTTCTAAAATGACTGATACTCTGTGAGGGTTATGGGGAATCTTCAGACTAAAAATATACTGGGTTGATCAACAAAGACAGCTTGTATAGCTATTGCAGGGCCCAAAGAAGGCTGCATTTTCAAACACAAAATCATTTTTGGAGGAAAACAAGTGACATGGTAACATCTCCATGTTAGATGAAAAACTGTAGCTTGTTTTGTTTATATGATGTATATACGAAGTAATATACTAAGTAATAGAAAACTGAAAAATTTAAGAGATGTCTCATAAAATCTTTAAAATACTTGTGCTAAATCTGTTATGGATATTACTGGCATTTAATTAAGGTTTTTTAAATTTAAGAAAATTATGTTTAGACAAAGTAAGGAGTTTTCAGGTATTTCAGTTGCACATGCCTTTGTACTGAAAACCTGAAATAACAATTTTTAAGTTCATTTAGTCTTCATGGGACTTAAATTTTAATTCTTGAACTGTAGAGTTTATTCAGTGTATTTACCTTTGGTTCATTTTTAACTCTGTATTGTTTCTAATGTTTTAGCTGATGAGTGTCCCACTTCCCAGTCCCTCCTCGCCCCTCGGAAGGCTACAGCTCAGGCACAGAATTTTGCCCGCACTAACATGTGCTCCTTTCTCTACTGTGAAGTGGGACCAGACTTAGTACCAGTACATTCAGCCCAACAAGGAATTAAGTCTGGGAAAGAGTCAGCAAACTGTCGAGTTAATGGGGCGAGTGGACCCCACTGTCTGCAGTAGTAAGAACCTTCCTCTTTTAGTTAATTAAGATTACTTTTTGATAAATCAAGTGAAACAGAGTAAAAGCCATACTATTTGATAATCCCTTCATATAGAGATGGTGCTGGTTTTAAAGCTGAGAGATGCATTTTAATATGAGAGTTAATTTAGCTTTTTAATATATACATATATAAAGATAATGGGAAAATAATATGATGAGGTAATGTCAAAAAAATATAGAATTCTGTAAATTTTGGAAAAGTAGAAAATTACATATTATTAACAACAGATCTCTCAAATGTGTTTAATCAATGCGAAATGTTCACATTTTGTATGTATCCATCTTTTTTAATGAATTCAGTGCTTACTATATGTGCCATGCACTGCAATCAGTAATTCATGAACGGTTATATGAAAGGTTCTACATCAGCAAGAAGCTTAAGTTGCTGAGATATGATTTCTGAATATCTTAATTAAGTCTTCAACATTGAAATCAGTTTCTTAGGAGATACTGTTATAGTGTAACCCATACATATGCCTGTTACTAACATATGTGGATGAACACAGAGTGTATACAGGCATCACAGAGAGCTGTCAATACTTTTCCGCATATTGTTCTTGCTATGCTCAGATCTATCAACCGACACCTTTCAAAAAATTTAGCAATTGTTTAATAAACCTAAAACAGTGGAGGAATGTCCCAAGTAATTTTCCTGGAAAAAAAATTTATGTACCTATAGGGTTTATATTTTCTTCTAGTGTTATGGCTTCAGTTTATTCTGTAGTTTAAGATATTAAGCTGATATCTACTAAATGAGTTTCATTAATTTAAATTGCTACAACAGCACAGTTGCCACCAAATAAAACTGGGTGAAAAAGGAATCCCAAACCACACTACACTTTCTCCGGCACCGTTTGTGTCACCCATTTGCTCTTCCTCAAATACGTGATGTCATTTTTAGTGAATTTGGAGTGAGAGTTCAGCTGTTGACAAGTAAATACTACAGGGTTTGCATGAGCACAATCTACTTTGATTCTGTTCTGATTCAGCCCAATCTGATTTGAACTTTAAACTCCTGACTCATTTGTCCTTTGAAATTCCTTTTGAAAAGCTATTCATCTACTGTATTTCCCATTCACTTACAAATATAGACAATGACGAAAAAGTTGGAAAATAAACTAAACAAAAGCAAAAGATCTCCAAATTAATTAGAATAGTAACCAAATGCAAATTATGATACAATACAAAATACAAATTTTAAAAAATATTACATTTCAAAATATTGTGTAATATGTATTTGCTTTTAGAATTGCTTAACAAGAAAGTGCTGGTTTTTACCCTTGAGAACCAATTCACCTCTTTTGAAACATATTAATCAACATTGCTATTGTCTGGATTCTTCCCACTGTAATTTTAATAGCGTAGCATGTACTTGTGGGTTTTGTTGCACACTGGAAAGAATGTGATAGCTTCATGTACTGACCTGCAGATTACAAGGGAATAATGACAAGATTTTAGCTCCTGTATTCACTTTAGACTCTAAGCCCAAGGCGGCCATGGAGGCTATTAAGAAACCTGCAGTTCTCTGAAATTAATGAAAAATACGGATGTGCCATGAATACAGTTTGATTTCTGTGTTTAGTAGATTAGAAAAAGACTGTGAACCTCAGTAAACCAGTACCTATAAATGTTGAAAAGCTCTACTCTAGCACAGCAGCATGCATGGACAGGTCATAGACAACAGGAGAGACCAATTGTGATATTCAGAATATTGGATGGATCAGACCCTTATAAGGTAGACTATTCTATTTGCACAATCTCCTATAGTTGCTCATGTATAAAAAATTAACAAATTTAAAAAGACATTATATTATATTATCCTATATTGCTTTTCTTAAAAACAGCTTATGTTTATACCAATCATTGTACCTGGATATGATGATGATGATGATGATGATGATGATGATGATGATGATGATAATAATAATAATAATAATAATAATAATAATAATAATAATAATAATAATAATAATAATAATAATAATAATAATAATAATAATAATAAAATTAAAAACCTTTGTCTGTCATTATCTTATCAGTTTGATGAACTGCTATGCTAGAGCACTACATTGTCTGGAAAGACCTGAAGCTATGTGTGTATGTGCCTCTGATATACACATATACACACACACATATATATAGCTATATAATGCTGCTATAGGGATTTGGCAGCCTGCAGGAAAACATACTGGTTCGCTTACATTAAAATAATTCTTAAGTTTAAACTTTTTGACTTACAGTACTTTGCAGTATATACTTTAAAAAAGGTAAATTCATAATTCTGCTGTCAGATATATTTTTGCCTTCCCCATGAAAACATGGAACATTCTGATGAAGCTTGCAGAGATCAATTTCCCACCCTGGAGACTCATTAAAATTTTGAAGCAAAATGTTTCTTGGCTTCTCTGTCTACCTTGTGTACATCAATCCTGACTCACAAGATAATGCAATATTTGTTAGAACTGCTTCTTCCAGCTGCAAAGGATATCTGGAATGTGCAGTGTTTTGATGCAGGTTTTGTTCTGTTTGCAACGTTCCCCCTCCGGCATTCACACCTTGAGGAAGAGGTGTGAGGCTGAGATGGGCAAAAGTCAGCAGGGCTGGGCTTGACATGATGCAGAGTGGAGGAACTGGGAGGGCAGAGGCAAAATGGGAAGGGTTAAAAAAAAGTATTAGGTAGTAGGAAATGGGACAGAGGGAGATTAGAAGAGGTGATTAAAAGGGTAGATGAGAATAGCGAAACAATCCTCAACCATGCATGTAAAAATATATTATAAATAAAATTTGGATCCCCCAAAGAGTTGTGGGTCTCAATCCTGCAATTTTTAGCTTATGAGATGTTTGATTTTGCTATACAACTATACATTTACATGCATGTTGCAGCAACAGGTAATAGGACAGCCTATGTATAAGTCTTATCTTTCCTTCATACATTTCCTCCACTGTTTGAATTTTCCACTTTTTCCCTGTGCAGAGCAGAGGATAAATTCTGAAGTTTTGTATCACATCTCTCCACCCAAAATGGCTGTAAAACCAATTCTGTCTCTGTCTTTCTGCCAGTAACACTTTGTTTTCCAAGACTAAAGGAGGAGAAGGCAGACTTAACTTTTTAGAATGACTGATCTAAATGAACTGATTAATACCTTCATCTTTATTGAATCGAATTAACATTGTTTTATATAGGATTGAAAGAAATTAAGTGTTTGTTCTGTATTAAGGAACTTCTTAACCTCCAGTCTGCAATCTTACAAGGCAGCTATCTCAATTCTATAACTCAGTTCTTTGTTGAACACATATGAGTTATCTCCATAGAAAAACAGTTTGAAAAGAATATGTAGAATTCCCATTTCTTGATGTTTACAAGGGCAGTAATCTTATTTTATCTAGTTTAATCTTCTTTCATGGAGAACTTGCTTTCCCTAAGAGCCATCATATGTTCAACCAATGTTTAAATCTTAATTACTATCAGTTTGCTTTCTTATCCATGTGTTGTGTTTACTGCATAAAAGTTTTCAATGAGTATTTGATCATATTTACATGTTTACACGGAGAGGAATATAAAAAAATTAATTAAAAATTATTTAGTTGATCAGCTTTCCAACAGCATTAAGCAACAAACCCGTAGAATAAATATTAAAATAATAGTTTAAATAACTCTTTCTTCTAAAAATAGAAATACATTTAAGCATATCCTGCCATTCAGGGAATGAAAACAGTGGAACGTTTCAATACCATAGAGCCAGATACTTGGGATTTGGAATGGACAGAGCCGAAAGGATGTAAACTCTGACTGGTGTGCCTACTACAGTATTATATCTTGCAGGAGCCGTAAATTATGGCTACAAATTAATACATTGTAACATCAGCAAAGTTGCTAAACTTTTATGCTTATATCGAATTCAAAGTGGGAAGTTTATTTGAAAGTTGACTCTCAAAAAGGATTTTTTTCCCTTTAGCAAAACACTGTGAAGAATTGCATTTGATGCTGTTACTTCTGCAGTGGAGATATTAAGTACCTTGAAAGGATATCTAGTTATTTTATTTTTTTAATGGATATATATTCATTTTTCATAGTGGAGGTGATGATTCAAAGAACTGTGAATCAGTGGGTCTTAGGGAATGAGTCACTTCATGGGGATTAATTGATTCTAAACTTATAGTACTATAGCAACTCCTTCTCCAATCTAGAGCTTAAAATATTCACATTTCTGACCTACCAACTTGGCAGCCAGGAATCACAGGGATACTATTTCAATGAATATGAGATATTACATTAGGTTGTGCAAAATGAATGTGGGAAAAGAATATTGAGTGATATGTAACAGTTTTGTAAAGACAAGGTCTTGCATGCTCCTTCTACCAGATAAAAAAATCCCAGGCAAAAGAGAAACTACACAGCATCCTGATTCCATTAGCTTCTGCAAAATAAGGAAATACTAATATTCTTTCTCTATAGCTTTAGAATTGGTCTTTCAGAAAATTTGTATTCACAATTACATATAATTTCTCTGTCCTTCTTTCTCAAAATTGAATCTGTTTTCTAAACTGACATCAGCAATGAGTTTATCTCATGACACATTTATTAAGACCTTGAATAACTTGTTTTCATTCACAAAGTTTATGAGGCATTATCTGTCAGATGCACATGGGAAAATGCATTTCCCTAGGTCCTTAATTTAATTAAGAAATCAGCTTAGAAAGGGAAATCATAAATTTTTATTCTTTTTTACATATTCTGTATTTTTTATTTAATTATAAAGTGTCTGAGCTAAGTTGCTGTCCTTTTTGAGTGCTTTCACCTATAGGCCTTTGAAAATGAGAAATACATTTATGCAAAATGGTTTTGAATGATACTTTTACAATTTAAAAATGCATGTTGATCTTGAGCAAGCATTTCATAAGACACTACTGTGTTGTTTGCATACTCACAGTCTCTAAAAAAGTCTCTTTATCACTAATTTTTAGTTTTCTGTAGTTTAATAGAACTTACACAGAAGCAAATGTAAGGAGATGGTGGATGGATTATTTATGAACACTTAGAGGAACATAACAGAAGGAGCGTTTCCATGTTGTTTGACTTGCACAGAACACTAGAGTTGTGTTTGCCCTCTCTGTTAAATTGGAAAGCCAAAGTGTCTTTGATCAATGACCTGCTGAAACTATAACCTGCCTTTCTACACTTAGCCACTATAATATCGAGTTTTCATTGGTTTGTTTTAAGCATTAAAAGTTGCTAAACTATTCATGTTAGCGATTTAATGTCAGAACAGAAATAGCTTTCAATATTAGAAAAAAAGATTTAGTAATCAAACAGTTCAAGACTCCTTTTTTTTTTTTCCGTTGTGACTGACAATGTTGTAATGCCCACAGGATCAACCACTCTGCTTCTTATAGTTGGAAAAGTCCAGATAGTGAGGATATTTTTATGTTATGCTGATTACGTCCAACAGTATATATATTATATATTACATATACTGTTGAGACATATATATATGTCTCAACAGTATATATATTATTATCTGCTTATCTGTAAAGACACTTTTCTTAACATTATCTTCTTTTGTATTTCATGTCTGAAATAAATATCCACCCCAGTAAGCACAGGCATTTTGACATCATTCTATAAATGTTCCAAAAGGAAAAACCTGGCATATGACTGCATGAACAAGATGCACCATTTCTATTTCACTTTATTATTTAGAAGTGATTAGATCACTAGTGGATCAAGTATTTGACTAAATTACTAACTTTTTTTGAGGCAACAAACAAATAGACTTCAATATGCGAATTTTTTTTTTCCTGAGCTTCTTGATGATGGTAATAACACTTTTTTTTTTCCAATGGGACTGAATTCATTCAATTACTATTACATATAGTGTGTATATATATATATATATATACACCAGTGTAGTATTCTGAAAGCTAACCTGAAGTATTGGATCATTTTCTTCAATATTGGTAGAGTAGCACCATGATTGTTCTTAGAATGAGTCAATGATCTTTCCTGAAATTTTTCTGTCACCAAACATCATTAGGAGATCGATTAATAATATTACTAGCTTGTAATTAAACAGCAAATTGCCTTATTGCTGATGGTAAATATCATGGTCTTCAAATGTGATTTTACAGAGAATTTTTTAAAGATTCACACAAGTTGCAAAACAGCTGTAAAGAAAGACATTTCTTTTTACAAATCATTTGGAATTTCAACTTTTCTGAATGTATTAGAGCAAGTGGATGACTTCACACTGAACATTATAAATGTGCATCATTGCCCAGATTAGCTAATGGTCTTCAGCAAGAGTTTTAAAACATTTTCTGTAGTCAACTGTGTATTTTCTGGTTCTTAAAGATTCTTCAAAAGATAAGTTGTCATGACAGTTTCTGTGTCAGCAGTTCTTTTCTTTATTCCTGAGAGCTTTAATTAAATCTTTTAGATGTGCTTATCACTTCTCAGCACATATTTCAGTTATATTTTATTCTGGAAATGAGAAGAGTAACTTTCTTCTAGTTTTCAGATAGCAATGTGAAGCATTTTTATGACACAGCTTCTTTCAACAACATTTCCAAAAAGTTAAAGCTTACATTGCATACACTTTTTTTTCAGGGTAGCACGTTTGTCATCCATACTTGAAAGCCTTCTGCTGTGCTTTGCACTTACTGTCACTTGCAAAAAAATATTAGTGTATGTTACTCATTTTTCTTGAAAGAAATTTCTGAGCCACTTTTAAAGAATTGATTTTTGTCTGCTTGCCCATGCTGGAGGCATCTTTAAAGACATAGAAGCAAATAAGAAATGTAGAAAATTTTTGAAGCATCATCACAGATCTGTAGTGACCACCATTAAAATTCTATGACAAGTCTCACATAGCAAAATCTGAGAAAAATTCCCCAGGGTGTGGTATCATCACATCACAGCAGTAGCTGGACCGAAGTTACTTTTCAGTAAAAATTCTCTGTTTGCGATCACTAGACTTGATCAATATTTAGATTTTGAAGAGGTACAGGTTTTCAAAACCTGGGCCAAACTGTTTATTTGAAACAGATCTGTTTTTGATTATATGAAATTTCATTTTAGAAAACAATTAATAAATATAAGTGCATATTCTGTATTGCATTGTAGTTTCAAATAAAAAACTTGGAATTTCTCAGAAACACTAAAACCTTTGTGCTGAACATCTAAATGAAAAATTAATATATCTACCCAGAAGTGATCTACCAGAAAGCTTGCAATTTGCTGCAAAATATATTGCTTCAGCATAATGAAGAAATAAATTGATATATTCACAACAAATAGATACAATAGAAAAATGAGAATGTGGAAAGTAGCACAAAAGAGGAACATTAATTAGAAAGTAATGTATCACTAAGTGCTGGGATTTATAAGCAATTATGCACTTTGCAGAAGGTCCTGCAAACCTGTCATTTGAATGATTAATTATTTTCATAAGTACCTAGAAGACGTACTTCCGTATTCTAGTGAAATGAAATGAAATATCTTTGGATGGGAACTGTAGTGCTAAAGAAGCAATATTGGAAAATTTGTGCCAAATAGGCTATCTTGTGGGAAACTGGAGCATACATCAAAAATTAAAAAAGGTTTCTGATGCTTCCAGTGTTACATATTTTAACAAGATACAGTATTGTTGGATCCATTACTATTATAATGGATTTTAATTCTCAAGAGACAATTATGGAGATGTTATTTCAACAATTTTAAGGCCATATTTGATCTCAAAAAAGAAATAAAATATATTATAATTATCTGAATTACTTTAATTCATCAAATTAAAAGAAATTTAATGTTGATTGCAATGCAATGTAAGGGTGATGATAGCCCAAAGTCTTTGAAAGAAGAAATTGTAATTTCACCTCATCCTTGAAGTCGTAATGCTTGCAAAATACCACTGGACTTTACGAGACAGAGAGAAATCACAATCTGAAATCAAAAAGCCTGAACTTTGTGTACTCTTTTGCTACACTTTGATACATTGGTACTGCTTTAATGTAAAACATAAACCCATGCTTATAAATCTGAAAGTTTCTCCCTGATCAGTGAGGCTTTGCATCTTAAATGCAGTTGGACAAATAAAAACAGTAGAAACAAAACATCCTCCAAGTTCTAGCAGACTGCATTTCACACTTATAATTCCTCTTGTGCCACCTTAAGCACAGGTCCGAAAAAAACCCACCTCAATTTCAGATGTTGTTCTGTATGCTCAGTACTGCCTAATGAGTATAATAGAATAATATCACACAAAGTTTCATCTAAACTGGTGTCCTCCTTCTAGTGGTAGACAAAAGTGGGTCTGTGCAAGAATTTAGGAGCAAAGTAGACAGGTAGATATATGTCCCAGGGGTACCATGCAAGATTCCAGGAAAATCCAGATCAAGGACTCCTCTCAGTCAGAGATGGTATCTTTTAAGCCTTATATTGAGTTTTCTTCTATTAAATTGTTCAATTGCTTTCTGGACCCCTGTAAAGCTTTTTTAACAGCCTAATACAAGAGGTCTCAAGACTTAATTGTGTTCTGTTAAAAGTTACTCCCCTTTGCATCAAAGACATCTTTTCTGGTTTCATCCGCTGCTCCCTGCTTTTATTTTTCATAGAGATTGTGGCCTGTTCCTATTCACTCCATCATATACATCCTGAAGTTTGTTTAGTCACTCCTGCTGTGCAATCCAGACCAGACATTTGTTTACCTGTTTGTGGTTCTGCAAACCTTTCCTTGATTTGGTGTGATTTCTGCTCAGATACAATAAATATTGTGCCCAGTAATCAGGATGTGGCCATTTCACTGGATTAATATATCAGCATAGCTATTGTGTCCTCTATTTCTTTTCTAAGAGTTCACTTTTTTTTAACAACTGTTTTTCTTTCAAGGAAGATAGCAATATATTCTCACTGAAAAACCAACGGGACAACTAAAAAAACTATTAGTTTTAAAAGTGGAATAATTCAGAAGTTTCCAACTTCAACTACAGCTTGTTTAGATTATTTAGAATCTACTTATCTGTAACTAATCAAAAGTTAGTTATTCCTGTATTAATTTTTTCTTCTTTTCCTGAATATAGACAGTCTGATGATGCTTTCCACTGAATTGATCTCTCTGGCACTACACTGGTCTCAAACTATCATCTTTAGAGATCCTGAATGGTGATGTGTGAAATTGTTTCTTGAGCCTGTTTCAAACTGCAAAAATTGCACTTTTTTACTTCTTTCTATTCAAAGATGTATTTTTATTCAAAATGTATTTTTCTATATCCATTACTGTGTGCTTTAGGAAAAAAAAAAAAAAAGAAAAGAAAAAAGAGTATATTTAGCTACAAAAAATTTACGGTGGCAAGGAGGGTCTGTCAATATGCACCTGTCAGCATTTGTGGTGTTTACAGGGTGGTGCTTCTTTACTATTATCTGTAAACTGTTGGTCAAAGTTACTTTTTCATTATTGTTGTCATGCTTCAGCTGTGTTTGAAAATTTAGAAAATACATAGGAAAAATAATGTTCTTACAGTTCTTAGATTCATATCTCAGAACTCTGTTCTTCCTCCAGATATAAGATGTTTTAAGTCAAACAGCATCTCAGACTTGGAAAATGCAAATGTATTCCTCTTAGAAGGACTTTCAGTGCTTCATTCTGGAGATGACGGTGCCACTAAGGAAGTTCTTTCCCTTCCCAGTAGAGTGACACTTGTCACAAAAATTTCCAAGTGATAAGTGTGTCAAACTGAAAGACTGTAAAGTTAAGATTATTCATATTATTTGCAAATTGTTTCTAAATTTCTAGGTTAAAAGGAAGGAAGACTTAAAAAAACTTCAAAATTCTTACTACCATTAAAAGAGTTGTTCCATGGAAATGATTTATGTATGCTCAGAATTTTTGTTAGTTTGTGAAAATAGCTCTGTGAATGTTACATACATCAGTGAGGAGATGTCACAATTTTCAGGGGGAAAGTTATTTCTCACATCAGGCTTAGGGATAATTAAATGCTGTGTCTTCTTATTCAGATACACATACATTCAGATACACATACATGCATTTGTAACAGACATCTATATATTCATATATCAGTATATTAACCTCAGTCTTCTAATGTAACTCGAAAGAGATGAACTACTTACTTTACAAAATGTTGTGGCCACTCATTACTAGAATCTGATAAAGAATAATTCTAATACTCTTAGCGCATCAGTTTATGGAGTTGATGTAATTATACTGTCACAAAACTGAACAAATCCAGCACCTACAACACAACATATGATCAGAGTTCAGAACAATATGGCGAAAAAAGGAGCTTGTTCAGTTTCGTTTTTTGTGTTTCCTAAATTTAGCATGGATCGTGTATGTGCCTCTGACTTCTATATATTCTATGAATTCCTCATCTTCTATAAAATGCTGCTAAAGTTCCTAAAATCTAAGAAAATCTACCATGCAAACAATGTTCTCAAACTGATTTTGTTATTTCTGATCCCAGTGGAATGATATTTGCTCTAAATCCCCTGCTGTGATTCATAGATTTTAGGAAATAAAGAGAATACATTGAATAAGCTATGCTTGGTTTAAAAAAATAACAAAAACCTGGATTCTGTTTCTGATCACAGAAGAGCATGTCAGTCCAATACCCTATTAATTTTAACACCATAAATAGAAAGATTTTATTTTATTTTATTTTATTATTGCACCAATATTTTTGAGAAGCAGAGATTTTCAGATATCTAAAGAATATTGTGGCAAATTTGATCTTTGGAAGCCACAAAAGATTTAGAGATCTGAAAAACCAAGGAACTGCAAAGCAACAGGCAGAAAGAGATTTGTAACAGTAACAAAGTTAATCAATCCAAACAAAAAAAAAAAAAATGCAAGATTTTTGTGTTGTTACTGAAAGACAGAAAGAATGCTCAATATATAAGACCTTTTCTATTATCAAAAGTAATAGGTAAAATTGCAGCAGATGGGAAAATAAATTCAATTACACATAATTGGAGCTACTAATATTCCGTCTGAATATATATATTTTTTTAAAAAAAAACTTTTGAGCATAAATGCACAATAAACTAACAGCTGTGCATGCTTCAGCTTCTGAATGGGTCAAATGGATGGATAGGCTGCTTTGCAAGGAAAGAGGCAAAGAGCTGAGGGGGCCATGAGTGAGAATTAAGCAATCACGAAAGCACTAGACAAATGGAACATGGTACCGTTGTTGACCAAATATAACAACTAGGGGGCACTGAAGCCTGGATGAGAGTACAAATAACAGAGGCAGCAAACAGGCACAGCAGTTTGCACAGCCTTTTGCACAGAAAAGGGCAGAAAGTGGATATGGGAAACCACAGAACAATCAGTCTCACCTTGATCCCTGGGATGGTAACAAAACAGCTAATCCTGAAAACCATTTCCAAGCATACTGAGGAGAAGAAGGTGGCTGTAAGCAGTCAGCATGGATTTCTAAGGAGGAAGTTATGCCTGATCAACCTGGTAACCTTCTGCAATGCAATGTCTGGCTTTCTAGGTGATGGGAGATCAATGGATGTCATTTTTCTTGACATTAGTAATACTTTCAGCAGTGTCTCTCATAACATACTCATAAACAATCTGATGCAGTACAGAATAAATAAATCAAAGGTTATGTAGCTGGCAAATTAGCTGAACTGCTGGGCTAAAAGATTTGTGGTTAGTGAAATGAAGTCCAGTTGGAGGGTTGTCATTAGTGGTATACCCCTGTGGGCAATGCTGGTGCTAGTACTGTTTAACTACAATAATTATCTGTATTACGGGACAGAGAGGCATCTCAGTAGATGACACAAAACAGGTAAGAGTCATTAATGGACCAGGTAGTTCTGCTGTCATTCAGAGGGACATCAAGAGCATGGAGAGATGGACAGACACTAACTTCATAAAGTTCAAATGGAAATGAATAGGACAAACCCTTGCACTGGGGCTGCCTGGCTGAAAAGCAGCTTTGCAGAAAGGGAGGTTGGGGAGTCCTATTGGACAACATGCTGATAATGACTCAGAAATGCACCCTCAAGGCAATGGAAAAAACTTCAAGCACCTTTTCTTACAAAAAAAAAAAAAAAAAAAAAAAAAAAAAAAATTTAGAAGAGTAATATTATTGTTTTCTTCCAGATCTATGAAAGGTATTTGGCAAATACCAATTTGTTTTACTTTGGTAAATAGATAAAAGTTTGTTACAAAAAATGGGCAAGGAAAAAAGTAAGAGTTCTCTTTCTCTTATCTACTTGTGTATTATCTCTTGTCTGTAACTGCTTTACTCTTTCTCTGCTTCTGTCTTTATCTTTACTACCATTTATGGATCAGTGCTTGCCCCCTGCTGTTTGCATGCATAAGATAATTTTATTGGTCCTGAGAGCACTTGTACTATTTTATCAGACACGGTAGGTCCTAAGATAACAAAACCTTCACATCACCAGATTACCATCACCATTTGTCGCTTTTCACTTCAGCTCCCACACGATTTCAGCAGTCAAAGCCTTACAAACCACAGAACTGGAGATTAGTGCTTTGTGGCATTTGAAAGCTGAGGTTCCAAATTCCAGTTAGATGATTTTCTAGCTGCATGCTATCTTTAACAGCTGGTGAGACAGTAGCTGCTGTCATGCCCGAATTTGAAGCTGGGCAGACTGGAAGGGACTAGAATAAGTAATTGTGATGCACACATTCACATTCCATCTTTAGCCTTACAAGTTTTAAAAGAAATGCTTTCACTGTTGCAAAGCTCGTAATCACAGCACAGCAGTTGTGCACAGTATTTGTTTCTACTCCAGCCGGTTCAAGAGATACCAGACTTTAATACCGTCAAAGATGAGCGGTGTTTTGGGCAATGATCCAAGGTGGAATAACTCTCTAGTGCTTCCCAGAACGCTCATATAATTTTCATTCAATGACTATAACTAGGAGGCATAATACTGAATGATACACAGTATAGTAAGCAACCTTTTCAGGAACTAAATTATTTATTTTGTTGAGCACATATGTTTGGGTTTTTTTCCTTATTTTGAAGAGAACTTCACCTTCAGTTTAAATATTAGCATGGTGTAGTGTTTTCACAGTGAAAAATCAGTACAAAGAATCTCCCAGATATAATTCTGAAAATATCCCATTCAGTTTCAAGACGTCTTTGGATGGAGAATAGGAAGTGGATAAGGGAAGTGGGGAGGAAAGTGAATGTCTGCTACAGAGTTGCATCTTTCATACCTGGAAGAAGAGGAAAGTAACGAAGATGCACAGTGAGCAACATTAAAAGTTAAGAATTCTGAAAGGGTAAAAGGAACTAAATTGAAGTTGGCAACCATGTAATTACTGGGAAGGGAAAAGATCATGCTTTTTATTGGACTGAAGATTATGTAGGTGAAAATATTACTGTGGCAAGTGAATCATAATGCTTAGAAAAAAAGGAATGAGAAACGAGCTTGTACTAAGTGTAGTTTCTTAACCTTTTTTCAGTTATTGAAAAAAGTGCCCACAAAAACCTTTCCATTCAAATCACACGTCTGAAAAAAGAAAGGAGTGTATATATCATTTATATCTTCTTCTCCATAGGAGCACAAGAATTATTCCTGTGCTCAGAATCAGAAAGAATTTTGTAAAGAAAAATTAAAGCATGTTGCACAAATCAGTCTTATAGTACCTGCTTATAAGTCCTAACACAGCCATCTATACCATCTACTTCCTTCAATACTCCTGCCATCTGCTTTTCAATTTTTACTTTTACATGTGTTTAAATTTTGAGTGCTTTGAATATGAATGTAAAACACAATGATTTGGATAATGAGAAAAATGGCAAAATCAGTTTGTATTTAGTCTTTGTGTATGCTTAGTAATAGCAAAAGAGCTGGAGCATGCTTTGTATTCAAATATAAGGAAATTTTCTGTTATCTTATTGTACTATGGAAGGAATTAAATACTTATTGGCACAATTGCATGAGACTGATAAATAGTGACAGACATAGGGAAAAAAGCATTTTCAAACAATTTATGAAAAATGTAATTTTTTCTACATTCTTTTACTTAAAAGCATATGATATGAACAATCTAGTTCATTCCTGTAGGCTCAGAGTATTCTAAAAACGAAGGTAGAAAGGCAGAAATATAACTATCTGTTCCCTAAAATTTGATTTTTTTTATTTCTTGTGTTTATTCTGTTGGGTAGAGTAGATTGAATTTTTCTTCTGTCATGTAATTGAAAGAAAAAGTGGTTTTATTTGGTCATGCCATGGCCTGGCATGATCATATTCTAATATTAAAATTGAAGAAAAATGTTATTATGCGAAGTCAACTGAGCAAAAATATGTGATTATCTGAGAATGCGGTGGTGCATCCACCTCCCACCCCCAGCCCTGTTTCTGAGTGACCCTGAAACACTTGTTTCACAACAGAGAATTAAGGAAAAACTAGTTAAGAAAAAGGATAGCTTTTCAAAGGTCATTGCAATTCTTATTATATGTCAGAACAGTGAAACAATTAAGTTATGGAGGGAATAATTCTTCTTTTGAAAACCCTCACTGTTAACAGACCGGAATTTATGAAAGACTGTTTGAAGGAGTCCTTTCCTGTCACGTAGACACCGAGTGCTATTTATCCTGATCTGTAGTTCTGATCTGTACTGTTACAGAGATAGAGAAGCAAAATGTCATTTTTAGTTTGCAGCACCAAAAGTTTGATAAAAATTGTAATTTTAATCACATTCTACTTTAGGGAAAATATTAAATGTAATTGTACAGTAAATTTCATTCGTCCCTATTGTAACACACTGTGTCAAGAAATGTACTACAGAAATTTATACTGAGACAAATTTTGAAGTTAAAGTGGGTTATAATTATATAGGAAAACACAACTTCTTGTAAGGAAAATCAAAGAATAAATTTGCGTGAGTTCAAAAAGTAAAAATAATTGAATGAGAATAGGGAAAGACATGGCATAGGGTCTTGTGGCTCTCAAAAGAGATACAACATTTAACATTTAAAGAAAAAGTCATGCTGTTTGAGAGCCCATACAGTATTTTTAGATATTGGAATGGCATAGTGGATGAGTTTGCACTGGGTCTAAATAATTTCCTCTGTGTAAAAATGTGAAACCTCATTCAATATCCATATGTTCACTCCTGATCTTTCACAGTCCCCTAATGCTAAACGGCAAATGTGTTTTAATTAAATCAGAAACTAAAATAAATCCGTGGTCTATAATTTGGGCAGTAACCTGTAATTCCACTCAGAATATTAATTATTTTAGTCATTAATAAATGTCTAAAACTACGGTGTAGTTTATACCAGTAAAGATGCTATCTCAAGGTTATAATGATTTCCTTTCTTAACTCGGATTTGGTTTCATTCCAGAGATCCTTTCCTTCTATACCCACACTTGGAAATAATCTAGGCATGACTTTTCAAATAGTTCTGCATAGCACCACAGCCACTGGTGAGACTGTAAATGACCAATCATAGTGGATCTGGACTGACATTTATTATTTATTATTATTAAGTGAACTCTCACCCTCTATATTTTAAAAATATATATTCAGGATATTATTTATTTAATGATTTTTTTTTGAAAAAAACATTTCTGATACACATATTTGAGATGTTGGGGGGTATTTTCACTCTAATTTCATTTTCTATATAAAAGTCATGAAACAGTATATGACTCTTTTAGAAAGACACATAAGATAATTAACAGTATTCCTTTGAGAAAAGAACTATTTTTTAGTTTCCATAAGGAATCCTGAAATCAAACAGGAACCTTGTTAGGATTGAGCTAGTGTGGGAAAGTTCAGCTCTTATAGGAGGCATGTGAAATCTCTAAGTACCAAAGAGATACAAATAAATTTCACCTTGGTTTTGGAAATCCTGAGATTCCTTAAACTTTAGGTTTTCAAGAATAAATGTTTCTTGACATATTTTCTTTAACACTGTTACACTAGTCCCTTACTATTTTGCCACTAATTTATGCTCCTGGGAAATACCCACATCTGTCCTTGGGAAGTCATCGCTGATTAAAATAAACAACAACCTTGTAATGTCTCTCTGTAGTATCATTATGACAAATTGTGTGAGGATTAAATAAGATGACAATAATAATTTAAGTATCGTGTTTAACTACCTTAAAATAGTTTTGTCTAGCTCTTCCATTTAATTAAGGTTTGGAAAGAATCCCATCTTACATTAATACTTACTGTGCACTCGCACTAAAAAAAAAAAAAAAAAAAAGATTAATTTAAACAGCAGCGAAAAATTTTAAAATGTTCTGTGGAGAAATGCACACACAAACTATATTAATTGAGCTCTAAATTTGTGATGCTAAACAAAGAAAGCAAGGAAATGCACAGTGAAGCAGGAAATGTACCATATGTTATTGTATACCTGGGCACAATGGGGACACTATCTTAATGGCTTTCTTAATGTTCCTGTTGTACTAAATTTTGGTGGACATATGGTATGCTGCCTTTTTATGCTTGTGTATTTTCATGATTTTGTTACTGACTTTGATAGCATTTTCTCTTTGTCTACTGTTAGGAAAAAGGCTTTAAAATGTTTTACTCATCTATCTGGAGTTTGAAATCCGTGCATTTTATTTTGATTATTCATTTGTACCTTAATTTTTTTTTATTTTTTATCTTTCTTCTTAAGCAGTTGCATATTACTTCTATTATTAGGCTTTCCACAGTTTTGGTCCCTTTTTGGCAGTAATTTGGAATACAGTTGTGTAATCTTTCCACGTACAGAGGGGTTTTGACTCACTGTCAGTGCTGGCCAAACAGATGGCTAAAGCAACAGCAGCAGCTGCAGAGCTCACCAGGCTTTGAACCACCACGATGGTACAATCATAGAATCATGGAGTTATAGAATCATTTAGGTTGGAAAAGGCCTTTAAGACCATTGAGTTCATCCATTAACCCAGCATTGCCAAGTCCAATAGTAAACCACGTCCCCATGTGCCACATCTATACGTCTTCCGAATACCTCCAGGGATGATGGCTCAACCGCTTCCCTGCACAGCTGGTTCCAGTGCTTGACAACCCTTCTGGTGAAGAAATTTTTCTTAATATCTAATATAAACTTCCCCTTGCACAACCTGAGGCCATTTTCTCTTGTCCTGTTGCCTGTTACTTGAGCAGTCATCCAACTGGCTTCTTCCCTGCCTGCCCCAAGGAACGTCAACAAGCTCCAGTTGGCAGCAGGCAAGTGCAGATCTTACTCCAGTTATACCTGGCAAACATTCCCTTTGTTACAGCTGTGATCTCAGGAGTTCTTACAGGAGGTGTTCGAAGACTGTTGTAAACCAGTGGGGAGATAAAAGGAATGTGCTGTCAATAGGCACTCTTAAGTGTTATGTGTCGTTGCACATCAGGACTAGTCTTTTAACTAACATTGTCTATATGCTGTCTATATGATTTCTAGCAGGTGTGAGAACTTTTGCCTAAACTTTCAAGGCTTGTCGTTCTATATACTCATGCCGTGGTTTTAGTAGCAGCTCATGATATTTTTAGCTACATTAATCTAACTATGATATAGAAGGCAGAATGAAACTCTCTTAACAGTTTTTAGATGTCAAATAGACTTATGTGACATCTAGAAATGCAAAACTAGGTGTTTCTGAAATGCTTAAGTAAGAAATACTTTAAAAACAAATAACATGATTTGTCCTAAAATTTACTATGTGTATTCCCAGAGAAACATGAGGTAATTTAAGCCCATAGCCATCAGTTCCAGCTATTGTTTTTTCATATATTTTAGTTTTCTGTCTTTAATTTAAAACTTTTTCAGTTGCTAGTTTTAGGGATTCTATTTTTAGTTTGTATTAATATATTTTGATTAGCAAGTGAATGGAAAAGGATAGAACTATGAGTAATATTGCTCAAATATTGTAATAAGGAATTGTTAATAAAACTTATCTATTTTAAGACAAAGACGTTATTGGAAATCATTAAATTAAAGTAATTAAAAAGGAAACAACCATCTCATTCAAAAAGATTTCAGTAAAATTCAGTAAGAACAACTAAGTTTCTGAGCAGCCCAGTCTTGTGTACCCAGCAGGGTGAAGAATTTACCAGTTTATTGATTCTTACTGATGTAGGGCTTGGCAATCAGTCTGTACCTGGAATGATTAGTGGGCATGTTCATTAGTAGACAGGAGCATCATGAGGCTTGTGACACTATAAGCAATCACACTGCTATGCTAGCTCAAAGGCTTTTATACTTGGGCAACATAAATGATTTTGACATGTGATGCTGTTTTATTAAGAACATAGTTGTTTTATAAGAAGTAGACAGATTTTATTAGATATGTATTCATAATGGCATGAATAACCCATCCACAATGCCAGGAAATGGGTTACAACTACGAAGAACTAACAAGGTACCACCTGTTATATCTGATTATTAAAATTATTAGAAATACCTCTGCCTGAATTAAGGTGAAAACAAGACCATATGCCAAAGTTAACGTATTGAGTTTATTTAACAGTAAATGTGAGGCAGAAAGAGAGAGATAGAAAGAAACAGGCAAAAGGAGAGGCAGGGGGAAAAGAGAGTGACAGAGAAAGATTAAATAAAAAGTATACCACCACTCCCTGTAACTCAGTCACATCCCATGCATCCTCTTCTTCTTGTCTTGTGGTGAGGGTCTCAAGTTCCCATCATAGTCCAAATTCGAGTCAGGAGGCATATTTGGGAGGGGGTGTGCTTTGGTGGTCACAGAGTGGCAGTTGCTTCCTTGCAGTTTGAAAAAAAGTCTTTCTGTGATTTTGACAATGTTTAAGACAGTAACAACTTTTCATTCTATCACACCACCACAGTGTTCCACAGCTTTGTAAAAAAGTCTCAGGTTCCCTGATATGTTTTTCAAACAACAAAAAGGCTTTTTAGGGTCCGAGAGTCAGGACTAAACCAACTGGTTTGTGGATTCACTTTTCTGAAAACCTGTTCAAGATACATAAAAAAAAAAATTAAATGAAAGACAGGAAACACAGTAAACTGCACTGTAGCTTGTGGTAGAATGTCAATGAAAGTGCAAAGATAACATGGAGAGACTTGAAGATGTATGTCTTTAAGCTTAAAGCACAGGAAATTTTCAATTAACCATGGATAAGACAAAAACTAGTAATATACAGAAACAGTTTACATCTGCCAGGATTTCTTTACTCTTACATGCAGTCATCTTGAGTCAGTTTGTAGTGTAGCTACTTTGGGCAGTACTTAAGATCCTAAATTTTGATAAATCTCTGTTATTCTATAAAAGACTACTGTCTGTCCATTGTACTCTGAATTCCCCAGAGCATAATAGCCTGTTTCTGGTGCCCAGTTTAAGTGTAGGTTCTTGGTCTGCTGCAGATTGTTATTAGGAATGTGATTTATCAACCCCAAAATTATAAAAACTAATATATGTTTAGCATGGTTATGTTATAATGATAATCTTTATGGTGATTATGTTTTTGATAATAATCTCTCCCTATTGTTATTAATATAATATAAAGATATTACATTGAACTAGTACCTGAATTCTGCCTAATGAGGGGTTTGAGATATTTTTGATATTTTTCACTATTCCCCACTTTCTACTCTTGCAATAAAAAGACTCATGAGGTACAAGTAAGTACTTTAAATGTATCTTGAATAACAATAGGACTGCAGTTCAGAACTGCCAATCAATAAATAATGGCTCTGAGTCATCAAAAGTGTAACGTGCTTCTCACTGTGAAAGACAATTCCAAGTAATTGCTCTGAAACCCTATACTTTTTTGTTCTTTATTAAGGTATCAGCTAAAAAGTTATCCAGTATGTACTATTAAGTTAAAAATACTGAAAGATTTTCTCATCTAAATTCTACTGTCTCCTACTGATTTTTTTTTTCTTAGATGAAATTTGATCTCCAAGTGTTTAAACTTCAACTGACTTTTCTGATTCCTGTTGCCATCACACCTTTTTAAAAATTCTGTTTCAGAGTAAGGAGATGGAAGAAAGTGAACACAGGATTTGGGACCAGACAAAGTTCCTTGTATGTTGCTGGAGATTCTCCCAAGACAGTGAGTGAAGACGCGTGACATCATCAAACAGCCCTACCAGCAGCAAGACCAGCAGTAAAGAGGCAGCGAACTTATAATCTTCATAAAGACTTACATGAAAATGTAATTGAAGAAGTGCCTGTTGGACATATATAGGAACACTGCATGCATTGTCCTGATTTTTTCATGGGAACAAAGGAAACTATGCTAGTGTCAGTGGGTACAAATTTAGAATTTTTGTTGGTCGTTATCTGTCCTTCCTTTCCAGTTGTCTTAATGGCTCTCTCCTAAAGCAAAATGTGGACTTTAGTCAACATGTCCTATATTTTACCTTTGGGGAAAAGTACTTTAGAACGTGCATTACATATGAGAGAGGTTCACATTCTGCCCTGGAAAGACAGTGAGTCTGAAGTAGAAGTCAATGGTTTGCTTCTTGCTTTGCTCCTGCATTTTGCTTTCATACAGCAGTGAGAAAATACATCTGTATTTCAGATCCTCCCGTTCTACCAGAGTGATGCGTATTGCACCTTTCTTTCATTAAAAAAATAAAATTAAGGGAGAAAATTTATTTTATTTGACATACCCAAATATTATCACATATACATTTAGATTAAAGAAGTACCCTTTCTCTATGTGTTTCTTATACTCATAACATAGTAGAAATAATGTATCTCAAATTTACCTTAAGGTCTATATATCACATTTTTATTTAAATTTGAATTTATTAATGGTCCATGTAAAAAAATTTGTAGATATTACATGGGGAGTAACAGAATTATATTAAGAAAACTGGAAAAGTAGATTTAAGAATTTTAGAAAATTCATAATTATAAAAACGACAACTTTCACCCATCAAGTCAGACACAAATTATAATTTGTTGCTGTTTGTCATGTACACTTGATGATGTGTATATGTAGATTCTGTTGCACAAGGATTCTGTGAACTTGATGTAATTGCCCAGCAATATGTTTGTTTCACACCTTATATCCCTATAACTGAAAACTTGCAAGAGAATTCTGGTTATATTTAAAGCCACTTCCTTCCTAAGGGGGGATTATGTGATCTCTTGATTTCTCTTTTAACCATACAAAAAGGGAAAAGAATTAAAGATTGTTGATAACATAGAAATAGCATTTCTCCCAGGAATTCCCTGAGCTGCAAATGATTGGAATCTGGGATCTATGTTTTTCTGACCCTCCCTGAGCTTTTGGCTGCTGCTGGAGATGGGATTCTAAAGCAGAAGGATCTGTGTTTTGACTACCTTCATACTTTTTAACCCTCTTTCATGTCTATAAATGCTGACCTAATCCCAGTCGATACCTCTCAGGAGAGACTAAGAGATCTACAGTCAGGTAGTACTGTCTTTTTTTGTTGTCAGTAGCTAATACACAAGTTCATCAACAAAGTATAGAGAGGCAATGCATTTTTAAATGGAGCTTAAATATGTTAAACTTATAAGAATGGACAATAAAATAAGATTCGTAATTTTTTTTTTTTTCATAATCCAAACTTCTTCCCTCTATAGGTTCACTGGTTCAAGGATTTTTATTAAACAAAAGAGCTCTGGTCTTGTTCCCTGCATTGTGAAATGACACACTGACTTTTTCTAAAACTCCATCTTCTTTTCTTCTGACAGCGTCTTCACACTACCACAGTGTGTAACATAGCTGTATTGAAAATGTTGATGTTCACAATACTAATAGAAAGTGCATAATTATTGATTTTCAAATGTTTTAACAACAAGTGCACTTTTATGGTTACATTGAAGCACTTGAAAATACAGCAGTACCACACAACAGCTTACTGATAAACGCTTGTATCATTTAGATAAGCTTTACAGACAAAATCTTTTTTT
>VXAY01003767.1:1084548-1103487 GCA_013399855.1 Oxyruncus cristatus | reverse complement strand
AAAATTTTTTTTTTTTTTTTTTTTTTTTTTTCCCTCTGACAAACCATTAGAAATATAGTTCTTTTAGAGATAAAACCCTAGGGTTCCAGCACAGGGCAAAATCTGTGTAAGATCCAGAGTCTCTTTTCGGCCCACGGTGTCTGTGGCTAAAAATCAAGTCAAATGATTTTATGAGTTACTAAGGAAACTGGGATTCTGTCTTTCCCCTCTGTATTTCTAAACAAGTAGGAAAAACAAGTAGCCTTTAAATGGTGCTGGAGAACATTTCTGTGCTAACAGCTTGGTAGTGTAACATGGATATTGATGGAAATCAAACTAGAAGCTGTTTTCTGCTACTCTGTCTAGCTCTACCGCATAAACATTTTGTATGTGTTCACTGTATTATAATATCCAGCAAGTGTGATACACCTGGGTAGTCTAACGGTCATGGTGACAGCAAAAAGATCATCAGATGATGCTAGTTTAAAAATTTATATTTCAGAATATCAATGCAGTGTCTTTGCTTTCTCATGAGGAAATTATAGTTTCTTGTGGGGTAGTTAGTATTCACATTTCTCCCACAAATGTCTTTGTAATCACTTATTGATTATATTTTACTTTCAGGTGCCTTCTGAGTAGCACTTTTTAAGTTTTCTTGCTTGCCTATGATAGATCACACAAGATGTCTTAATTTTTCATAATTTCTCCCTATTCTCTGAGATAGAGAAAACTCAGCTACTTCCATAAAATATTTATTTTATCAATACATATACAGAGAACTTCAGAGGCCTCTGTGAACAAGTAAACCCATAAATTAGTCACTTGAAGGCAAGTCAAAGTAAGATGGTGCATGATTGCCCTGGCTGGAGTTGAGTATGTCTAATAACGTTAATTTATGACCTTTTCATAATAATACTAGAATGTCTCCTGATCTTAAATGGACATCTATGATATTTGCCCTATGCCAGTGTTCCTGTCCATTACTCTTCACACTTTACGTGGGAGCAGTGAAGATACACAGATTTGTGCAGGAGTGATTTGCTCATGGTGACTAAGCATAATTAGCCAGGAAAACTCCTAACCCTAAATCTGGTTGCAAACCACTGAGCTATTCTTCATCTCTTAAATGAGTTGTGCCTAAAAATGTGGATTATCGCTAGAAAAACTTAACAAAATAGTCTTTCGTCTTTTTCTTTTCAAGGTGATACATAGCATGAATGTTTTTGTGGATCAGTTTTACAGATTATAAACACAGTGGTAGAAATACATGCAAATAGTTTTCACAATTTTCAATTAAACCTTGTTTAATACCATAAATACATTTATTATTTAATATTGGAATGCATGCAGGAAGGTAGGAAAGTGTGGTCTCATGGTCACCTAGTAGTTGATAGGAAAACAGTGGGTAACACTGTGTTTAGAACATAATAGAATTACTCATCTGGAAGGGACCTATAACAATCATCTGGTCCAACTGCCTCACCACTTCAGAGCTGATGAAAAGTTAAAGCATGTTTTTAAGGGTATTGTCCAAATGTTTCTTAAACACTGACAGGCTTGGGGCATTGACTACATCTCTAGGAAGCCTGTTCCAGTGTTTGATCATCCTTTAGGTAAAGAAATGCATCCTAATGTCTAGTCTTAACCTCCCCTGGCACAACTTTAAACCATTCCTATGCATCCTTGTCACTGGACACCAGGGAAAAGAGTTCAGTACCTCCTTCTCCACATCTCTTCCTCGGGAAACTGCAGAGGGTAATGAGGTCACCTTTCAGCCTCCTTGTCTCCAAACCAGACAAGCCCAAAGTCCTTAGTCACTCCTCACAGCACATGCCTTCCAGCCCTTTCACCAGTTCTGTTGTCCTTCTCTGGGTTCATTCCAGACCTTCACATCCTTCCTAAATGGCGGGACTCAGAACTGCACACAGTGTTCATGATGAGGCCACATCAACACTGAATAGAGAGAGACAACCACTGCTTTTTATGCTGTGTTTCAAGCACCTAAGATGGGGTTTGCCCTCTGGACTTCCAGGGCACTCTGCTGACTCACACTGAGCCTGCTGTTGACCAACACACCCAGATGCCTTTCTGCAGGACGGCTCTCCAGCCATTCCTCTCCCAATTTATACTTGTATCCAATATTACTCCAACCTAGATGCAGAATCCAGCATCTATTCTTGTTAAATTTCATCCCCTAAATCATCACCTAATGCTCCATTCTGTCTAGACCCCTCTGCAAAACATCTTATCCCTCAAGAGAGCCAAGAGCACCTCCCAGTTTGGTATCATCAGCAAATCTGCTAATGGTGTATTCAGCTCCTGCATCCAGATAATTGATAAATAGATTGAACCGAACTAGCCCTAGAATTGAAGCCTGAGGAGCACCTCTGCTGACCAGTTGCCAGCCAGATGTAGCCCCATTCACTACAACTCTTTGAACTTTGCCCTTCAGCCAGTGCACCATAAACAAACTCATCCCACAGTTGGACAACTTGTCCGGAAGGATGTTGTGAGGGACAGTATCAACAGCCTTAGTAAAACTCAGAAAAATTATGTATACCATCTTCCCTTCCTCCAAAAGGCAGATGAATTTATCATAGAAATACATCAAATTAGGTATATAGGACTTTCCCTTTGTTTGAACCTTTGAACCCAAGCTGACTGTGCTATGTGGACTTCCTCCTTCCTAAATGAAGTGCTACTTTTCTGAGGGATGTCTCGATCTCCCTCTACAGTATTTTGTAAACACTTTTCAAGATACATACTGAAAGAATGCATACTTATTCCACTGTTCACTTGATTAACAGTAGACAATAACTGTGAAGGACATATGACCAGTTCCAAACTTGGTCTCCAGTAGGGTGGGAGATATCAGAGTTTAATTAAAAATTAGTGACTTTTTTCAACTGAAATCTCTGTCTTTGTGTTCCCCAATCCTCCTATCTCCATGACTTTCACAAAGGTTATCTCAGAATAACCCGAATCTACTTTTCCTTCTTTAAAGGGAAAGAAACCTCCAATACTGAATTTAAAATATGCCAGTAAGCAATTATTTCTCAGAAACTATGAAGATTCTTGGATGCCTTTTACCATTACAGAACTTCTATCATATGACTTCAGGAAGAAGGAAAGAAATTTTATTCAATTGAAATCAAAAAGGTCTATTCAAAATGATCTAAAAAATAACACGAATGTAGGGGGATATTCTAAATATATTCAACAAATATAACTATGTTAGACTGCAAATGTGATTCAATTGCCTCCTTTAATCATGAACAGAATATTTTGCAGGCAATGCCATTTCAGGAATCTATTGATCATAATTAGAAAAAGGGTCATGAATGACTGCTTATGTTAAGATTGGATAAAAAAATTCTTAAGGTTATTAACATTTGAAAAGAAGAAAATGCAGATAAGAAAAGGACAAACAAAACCATGCTATTTACCATTTAAGCTTTGGGTTTTATCTTTGTAAGAGAATTTAAAATGAAGAAGCATTTGCATATCATCAATCAGTGAACATACCAGAAGTTAAAAGTGGATTTGCTAGTCTCATTAACTCAACAAAATGCAATGGCATATATACAATAGACTGTATTTCTGTTAGTAAATTAATGCTTTTTTTCCAGTCAGGTAATCAATAAAAGTACAAATGGATTCAACAGCTGATGTTTTACATAGCTTTTCATTAAACAGTGTACTACTTTATTGGTATCTACAAATGGAATTTAGGAAGTACAGCTTTGACAGTTTTGAAATGGCAGCATATTTCTGAAGGCCCTTAGTTGTTCCCTAATGTCCTATGGGCATTGATTAGAACTCAATAAAATCATGGATCTCTCTCTTAGGGAGAAAAAAAAAAAAATAAAAAAAAAATGTGTGGAGCAAATAGTGCCATGGTAATTCTCTGAGAAAACTATTTAGAATAAGGAAAAATATCAAGCTTTAGAGGTGTCTGCACTTAAAAGAAAAAAAGCAACACAATATTTTTAATGTGGTTTGATATACCCTAGACATGTATTTTGAAAAATCCCAATTTTTTTTTTAACATAAGACCATAAATTTATGTGATTATTCTCATATTTTGTTCTTTCCTTACTCTGTGCTAATTCTGCACCATATTTTACTCCTACTATGTATTGTCAGATATATTGTTAAATATGAGACTGAGAAGAATTAGATCGAGAAGTATTAGATGCTTTTACTGTATCTAATGCCTTATGAACCCTTACATGTAATTACATATAAATAATCATTGATCAGATTCCCTTTTTACAGTGTTGTGGTGTGTTAGCCATGGCTGACTACCAGGTGCCCACCGAGATGCCTCTCCACAGGAGAGGGGGAGAAAATAAGATTAAAGAGCTTGAGAATCAAGCTAAGGACAGGGTGATTTCTTACCCAGTACTTTCATGGGCACAACAGATTTGACTTGGGGAAATATAGCTTATTGCTAATTAATTACAGTGTAAGGTAGTGAGAAATAACAAACTAAATAAAAACCACCTTTACCTCCCCCTTCTTCCCATGTTAAATTTCAGTCTTCACTCCTGAATCCTCTGCCTCTTCACTTCAAGTAGCACAGAGGATGGGGAACGTGGCCTATAACATCTCCTCCCTGCCACTGCTTCTTTCTCAACATGTGATGCCTCCCACAGGATAAAGCTCATGAACCATTCCAATGTGGGTCCTTCACATGAGGCAGGATCCCTCAGGAACAGGCTGCTCCACCATGGATTCTGATCTGCAGCTCTTGCCAGAACATCTGCCTCTGCATGGTTTCTCCACAGGTTGCACCTTCCTCATAGTATGTCTACCTGCTCCGACGTGAAGCCCTCCATGGGCTGCAGTGTGGATCTCTGCTCCACCATGCACCTCCATGGGCTACAGGGAGACAGCCTGCCTTACCACAGTCCTCTCCAAGGGGCTGCAGAGCAACTTCTGCTCTAGTACCTGGAGCACCTTTTCCCTACCTTCTTCTGTGGCTTTAATATTTCCAGGGCTGTTTGTCTCGCTTTTCCTCACTCCTCTTTCTCACAGCTGCTGTGCAGCATTTTTACCCACTCCTAAATATGATATCACAGAGGAGCCAACAGCTGATGGGCACAGCTTCGGCCAGTGGCAGGCTCTTTTAGGAGCTCTCTATGTCTGGCTCTGACTGACATGGGATCAATTTCTGTTGTCTTCTCAGAGGCCACCTCTGTAGCCCCCTCCCTGCTACCAAAACCTTAGCACAAAAGCCCAATACAAAGGTCTTTATTCCAATAGTAAAACACTTCTTCCTGGAGTAGTTTGACTAGTGGAAAAAATATAAGTCAGAGTCAATTAACTCCATTGTCTTATTTAAACAGATTTATTCCATCGTTATTCTATTATTGAGATCTATTATAAAGCAGTGTATCAATTTTTTGGGGGCTACTTGAATTATTCAGTACAACCCTGGCTGTGCAGCAGTATGCTTAACTGCTTTGAAGAGGTAAGAATTAATATACTTTTCCATAGTTGATGAGAGTTGTTTCCAATACTGTCTTTCATTACACTAGTTAGCAATGAAAAGTCAAGAATACGAGAACGACACAACGTGATCAAAAACCATAGAAAAAATAACCTAGTTTATTGTTAATAAAGTAAAATTGTTATTAAAAAACACATTGTGTTTCTATTCTGTTAATAAAAATATAGACACTTTGTATAACTTATAAGTTCATGGAATCATAGAATGGCTTGGATTAGAAGGGACCTTAAAGATCATCTAGTTCCAACCCTCTTGCCACAGACAGGGACACCTTCCAGTAGGTCAGGTGTTAGGATACAATTATTAAAATATACCTCTGCATAAATTAAGACTCAAACAAGACCATATGCCAAAGTCAATAGTATGGATTTTATTTATTAGTAAATATGAGGTAGAGAGAGAGAGATAGAAATAGGAAGAGAGAGAGAGATTAAGCAAAAAGGTAAAGATATAACCACCACTTGGATTCTGACAGCATCCCACCAATCTTTCATCTTCTGATCTTCTCAGTGGTGAGGGTCCGTCCTAAAGTCATGCTTCTGGGGTACTGTTTTTATACAGATCATGTCCTGGATATTCACAGGGCATCTCAGGTGTTCCCACAACTTGAGATGGCATGGGTGTAAGCAGTTGATTTCTTTCCCACAGCTTGCACAGTCGAATTTTGTTGGTGCACTAATTTCAAACCTTTACCTTCATTTAGGTCTGGAATGAACACTTTCTCAGAGTTTTCCACTGTGCAAATCTTTGTTCAGGTAGGTTACTCAGACCTGCCTGGTTCCTTTCTTTTAAATATATCAAACTTCTAAGCTTTGAGATGAACAGAAAATATGTTCAATAACAATATGATTTTTTTTTTCAATCTTCCTTTCTGGTAAGGAAAAAATTACTTTTTATCTTTTTTCCTTTTTTTTTTTTTTTTTTCCACTTGGAAGTTCTTTTCTCCCAGTTTTGTTGCCAAACTGAAAAATCCATTCTCACAATCATTTTTTAATGCTTCATAGAACAACAGAGGTTTCTGGACAGTCACAGAAATCTGATCTATTATTTTTTTCTTTAATTTTTAACAGAAATGTTTTTATTTTATTTTAAATCTAACTTTAAAGGTTTTGGGGTTTTTTTCAAAAATATTCTCAAAGTGCAAAGGTGTTCAGAGTATTTTCACTAATTTGCAACAGGATGTATTTTTCTGTCATCAGCAAGCAGTATCTGGAACTTCTTTTTTAAAAAATATTAGGTGTCTCTTGCACATTTTTCCATCAAAAGGCATGATGTCAGTTATTTCTTTCTGCTCCACTGTGTTTCACAATACTGACTTTGCTTTACATCATTATTCAAACCTGTTATCATGTAACCAGCATCAGTAACTTAGAAAATACTGACTATAAACAAGTCTTAGTGTCATATATGTATTAAAGGAAAACATGAAGTCTTTTAACTTATTGTAAATTTCTAGGGTCAAAATTTTATTGTTTTTCAGCATGATCAGAATATATCTCTATATTAATTTTTAAAAATGAAATAAAAGTTGACAGTGTAGAAAGTTTAATAAAAATGCTTTACTCTTTGTTAGCTCTATAAATCTGCTATTGTTGCATTTCTTCATTTGTGTTTTTCACTGACACATTTTTTTGCATATTCTGCATTGAAATTAAAAAAAAATTGTTAAAATGTATGAGAAAATGCAGGAGTGTTTTTTGAACATAAACAGGACTTCAGTGAGGATGAGGGCTAGACATATAACTTGGCAGGTTCAAGAGAGCTGGGAGCTAAAACTCACCATGGTCTTCAAAAATAATGGAGTAAACATTCCATTTTTATTAATTCAAGCCATTAAAATTGTCACAATTCGCACCAATCTGCATTCCAATATACATGAGAAGGAAAATAGAAAGTATTAACTATGTGTTGGATGAGAGTCTTTCAATGCATTCAGGGAAAGAGGGAACGTTATGAGTTGAACAGTTATTGAAAGCCTTGCATATTTAAAATTTGGTTTAAAATATCTGTCATTAGAAAATATAAACAGAAACTATAATTGTGACTGCTCTGTAGTTCTTTATCTGGGAAAATACTGCCCACAGAACTGAAAACATGCTCCTAAAGAGCATGTCACATTCTTTTTTATTTGAAGCTCACCCTGGACTTTTCAGGGAAAAAATTACAAACACAATTGGGTACAACACTGACACAAAAGTAACAAACAAGATATATTTTTTTAATTATTTTTCTTTCCATTCTTTCATTTGTTCACATTGTTTTCACATGCGGAAGCACAAACTTCAGGTTTCAGTTCTCCCAACTCCCTCAGTAAGATAAAGTTTAGTCTTTCAAAACTTAGATATTGTGGTCTGCCTTTGTGTCCACATAGGGGATAAGAAAGTCAGATTCAGATTTCCATGTGTTTTTTTCTTAGAAACTTGATTTTTTTTTCTGTGTCTGTATTGTATTATTAGGTATTTCTTTACAAACTAATCTGAGTCATGTAGAAACAGCTTTTTTTTTGTGTTTAAAGTCAACAATTCAGGATGGTATAGAAAAAAAAACAACTCCTGGCTAAGACAATTACATTTTCCTGTATCTCTACACACGAGAGTTTCTAAATAGGAACATTGGGGTAGGAGTAAGGGTCACATAAAATGAAGTAGTGACTACTGTCACTACTATATGAAAAAAAAAGAATAACTGTTACTGGTATCCCTCGCTTAAAGCTGATACTAAAGGGAAAAAGATGGCTTCATTTTCCTTTAGAACTAATGCACAGTATAACTCAAAGTCCTCCTAAATTGCCATTTCTTCAGGCCTGACTTCCCGTGCTAAAACATTTCACCCACAGGAAAAGATATATTTAGCTGCTGAAGATTTAACCACTTTCTTTAGATAGTGCCCTGTGGGAGAGACAAGGAAAGGGACTGCTTATATTTTACTCCTAACTAATTTTCAGACAGTAGAAAGGAGATGCAAGAGTTCAAAAGATGCTAGTCTTTTCTTTCTAAATATTTTTAGATTTACAGCACAGTTTGCTGCAGCACTGTGGAGTGGGTATATTTCTTTGATTTGACCAAAAGTAAACTGCCCTACAATATTTTTAAATGGAAGATTCTTCCTAAGGTTAGTTTCCAATTAAATACTTGATGCAGTAACCATCTAAGCTATTCATTTAAGCATATCAAGCTAATGCAATGTATTGGAGGATGCATAAGATATGATGCATATATTTGATATATAAAGCACGATCATACATTTGGAAAGCTTTTGTCCATTTAGCAAAAACAAAACAGAAAAATTGTGGAGTTTTAATATGAAAATACTCTGCTAATTGTTAGATAATGCACTTCTGATTCAAGCTAGAAAAGGCATAACATAAAAAGGAAAGTCTTGTGCCCTGGAGAAACTGATATGACAGTTATCTTTTGCTGAATGGGAACATCATGGGGTGTAGTTCACCGTTGGTATTGCTTTCTTAAGCTAGAAGTTCCATATTCTCTGTTCTAAACTTTTAGATTTAGATCTATTATTGACTTAACCTTTCCACTGAATATTATTATTTTCATATATTTATACTGAATTTTAAAAGCAAGTGTTCTTGCATGCAATACAGAAGATAATAAGAAAGTGTTACTGGAATGCAATCTTTTTCTCATGCACATCAAAGCCACCTGACCAAAGGCATGACACTGAAAAGGGAGACAAGTACTGAAGAGAGAAAAATCTGTGGACTCATTGGTCACAGCACTGTAACAGTTCGGGCCAGAATAACATTTTTTCTGTGAAAAGCTTGTTAGAGCTACAAATATATTTGCAATGTACATCATCTCCAGCAACCAGCATGTTCCATGCTTTCCCAGATTGAATGCATTTAGCATAATTTCAGTCACTGATATTAAGTCTTGATGAACCACATAAGTATTGGTGAATGAATCTGAATATAAATGTAATGAAAGATCTGTACCTGTTAACTTCACAAAACAGCCTCTGTTCTTACTCATAGAAAGGTTCTATCAGTGAGAAAGCTTTAGAACAGTGATGTATGTATGTGTGTATGTGCATAGAAGCACATAACCTAAAATACATTTTTTTTCTTTACCACATACTTACCTTTAGGCTTCACACCAGATACCAAAAGAGAATTAAACTACTATAGATTTAGCTAAAAAGTTCTATAGCACATTTTTTAAAAGTATGAGAACCTGTTAAGAGAATTATTCACTGTGCATGTTACTGTATCTTCTTTGGTGCTTATCATTCAAAGAAAATATTTGTGTCCTACTTTTCCTCTTCGAGTCACATGGATTTGAAGAAAGCTGACCAAAGTGACCAAAATTAGAGAACATAACCAAATGATAAGGAGATAGAAGAAAGAGGTACAAAACTAAAAAATACTAACTCAGGTAAAAGAAGAAGTGTACAAAAGTAACACAAGCAAGTATGCTAAGAAAATTGCCCATAAAAGGATCAAAGCAGAAACATAATAGACTTTTCATCCTAACATTGCACAGTATATTGGGACTTATTAGGCAAACCCTCTTCCAAAAGTTTTTCAAATCTTTTGTGGTAAAATGCATGAACTTCAGAAAGAAAGTAGTTATGGACGTATTTCCATAATTCATAGTACTGTACATGGTTAGGCTCCTTATCTCTAGTCTAACAAGAAATATAATCCTTTCTGAGCAATATAACTTAATTCTATTAAAAATGCAATTTCTCATGGTTTTGCTATTCAACATTTGAAAATAATAGCTACAATGTGTAGATAGTCTGTTTTTCCCAGGATTGGTTTCACAAAATATCAATCTTCCTCTTTTTATTTTTTGTTTCACAAAATCATAGAATGGCTTGGATTGGAAGGGACCTTAAAAAAGATCTAGTTCCACCCCCTTCCACTAGACTAGGGTGCTCAAAGTGCCATCCAATCTGGCCTTGAACACTTCCCAGGGGTGGGGCATCCAAAGCTTCTCTGAGCAACCTCTTCCACTATCTCAGTAAAGATTTTCTTCCTAATATGCAATCTAAATCCATGCTCTTGCAGTTTAAGGCCATTCCCCCTTTTCCTATGACTACACATTCTTGTAAAAAGTCCCTCTCCAGCCTTTCTGTAGGCTGCCTTTAGGTACTGGAAGGCTGCTTAAAAGAGTCTCCAGACTCTTTTCCATGGTGAACAACCCCAGCTCTCCCAACTCGTTTTCATAATTTGTTTGTTTTTAACTGTGACTTTTTGAGTACAGTTCCCACTTTCAGAAGTGACAATATAGAAGTGATAGTGGCTGGATGTAGTTTCTCAAATCTGTACAGAGAAATGAAAAAAAAGCATGTTTGGGTTGTTTTCTTTACTAAAGCACAACAAAATCATCTTTGCTGAAGATGAATTTAAATTAATTCTATCAGATGTTTTAAAATTTTATCAGGTTCATAACTACTAAATGCATAAATATTTTGGGTCTTTTTTATTTGCTAATCATTTTATTTACTAATTTTTACTGGTTTATGAAAATGTCAAATGGGATTGAAAAACACTTATTAATAGATTTCCTCTCTAGTACTGGTCTTGTGATCTATCTTGTTTTATAGGTTCATTAGTAGTTTTGATACAAAATCTAGGATATGTTTATAAAAGTGCTGACAAAATAAAGACATTATTGGCCAAGCGAAACAGAACTGGCATATCATGTAAGAAATAGAAGTAAACAACCCAGTGACTATAATATAAATAGTGTAATTAGAAACTGGTCGTGTTTCTCCTATATCTGGTGATAGATTTAGTCAAAAATGAAGTAGGCTTCAGAAGCACTTTGGTGTTAGTAGAGGAAGTAGTAATAAGAGGCACCGGAGGACACATAATAAAACTACATACAAATCTTGTTGCCAGTGTTCAGAAAAATAGAATTAAAATTTGAACCATTCTATTCAAGGGCTACTGAGATGAATATATTTGACTAGAATAGTTTGTCTTCTTTTATTTTACTGTAGGAAGCTGAGGAGGAATCAGAAACACACCGGATGTGGGAAAAAACAACAATATAGGCCAAGCAGCAATCACACCATATGACCATAAATTTACTATGAAAGATTTGTTCACAGCTAGAACAAAGTCCCTACCCTTTCTTGTGGGGACATGGTATGTTACAAGGTGAGTGATGCAATGATTTTTTTAAATTTAAAAAATCATTTAAATTGAAATTTAAGTATTATGTACTACATGGTGTTAGAAGACGGATGAAAATGTGGACTGCAAGACCTTCAGGAGTCTAATGTGTGAGCTTAGTCTGATGTATTAGGAATGATAGGAGGTGATTGAACGACTGCAGTTATCCATCAACTAGGTTGCATGCCGCAACACTGTGTTCCTGCCACAATAATGTAATGCAAGCATTGATCATGCTGTTCCAAGATTCCTGTTCTCCAAGGTGTTTAAGAAATATTGCATCTAAACTTGTAGAAATAATGTTAATAGTAAATTATATTCAAGTGACTGGAAAGTGGGATACTATAGTCCTGTTAACTACAAGGAACCAGTGTCTAATGCCTCCAAAATTCTGCACCCTTCAGGATATTAGAAGTAAATTGTTTACCCGACTTTGTGGACTGGATGGAAAAGTTTCCTGACATGTTTGAAACGCCCCTGAATCTCAGATGAGGATTAATCACCAGATGCAGCAAACAGCTGTCTCTGCCACTGCCAGCTCAATCTGCAGCTGATCAAGTCAAACAGTGGCAATGGTGTGCTGTACCACCCCTGTTCCCTGGCTCTGGAGTGAACTCTGGAGAAATCCTTCCATTTCATAAACAGAGGAGGCTTGATGCCTCTCACAATGGGAGGAGGGACTCCATGAGGCTGCAGAGATTTTTTGTCAACTGTTAAAGACGAGAAGGTCATTAACCACCTCTTTAACTTAATATGTTATTTAATAACCTAATATATTATGCTATGGCATTTCTATACTTTGAAATAGAAAGCACAGTTTCAGACTTAACTAGATCCATGACATTCAGTCTCTCTGTTGACAAATGTCATAGTATTTAAATATTTATTATTCAAATATATTTTTAAGTGACTAGAAACACCAGAGACCTGAATACTGTCCCTCAAACAACAGTATGGGTCTGACTACAGGAGTGAGTTGCATTAATTATTTTGTCTTCTGTGCCTTCATTCCACAGATGTTAAGTACCATATCTTGCCCAACAGCAAAATGACATTTTACTTCTTGAAAACGGCAGGAAAATTGTTCTCTATGTGGGAACAACAGCTAAAACAGTTGGTGCTCTTGGGGACTTGTTCAACATATGCTCATCCATTGAAATGTTCTACGTTTCCTACATAATAGGGACTGGACCTCAGCCATTCACAAAGTAGATGACAGCCATAAGCACCAGGCCATGAGCTATATTCTCTGTATGGCCTTTTCACTGCACACATTCTGTTCTACTCACTCCCCAGAAAATAACTTTTTTTTTTAAACTTAAAGTTTTTAATTAAAATGAATTCTCCTTTTTTTGCCAAATCTGGTAATTGTTCATGTTACCTTCACTTTAAATGAAGAAGGAAACACTATGCTTTTTGACAGTGTTCCTTTCTTAATTGGCAAACAGGAATTTATCCCAATGGAATAAATTACATTATAGCATAATATTTTAAAGCATCATTAATATAAAACATATCCTTCCTTTTTGACAGAAGTGTCACTGCTCTATTCAAAACTGAAATTAATTTTCAGACTTGCATTTCTTCAGACACCATCCTTTTCATCCAAGGCTCCTAGAATAATGCATTCACTTTACATGTTAGAGAAGTGCGGCCTGATCCATACAACTTTTCCAATCTCCACAGCTTTATAAAAACCCTCAGAAAAAAATTTTTTCCCCAGATAATCTTTAAGTGATAGCATTGTTGTTACTATGGTCATGTTTTATTTTCAGTTTATGGGTCTGTAACATGTAGGTACTAAATTGTATTAAAAGTGGTAGGACATGGCATTGAGGCTGTAACTTCTTATGTTGGTTTTAGAAGATCCATGAAACCACAGATGGTTATATTTTCACAAATCAATACAAAACTTGCAAGAATGGCTTTATGAGAATTTGAAGACCCAACAGAATTCGTGTCTCTAAATGTGGAGATCGTTCATTGGTCCCTGGGGCTAAGAGTATAGGATATCAAGACCTTTTCATTGTCTCTGAGATCAAAATGACATAGCCTAGCTCACATTCACATGCCTGTACTCTCTTCTCCCCCAAAAGAAGTGGGCAGCAGTAAAATTGCCTCTGTGGCATGTCCTTCTCAAGTGCTATTTGTGCCAGCCTGTGCTTGGACAGCACATGGCAGAATGCCACCTGACATTGGCCAGAGCTGTGAAGGACCATGCCAATGACTGAGTGTGCAGCCATTACAGACTGTAACCACGATACAATTACAGACCATAACTGTGGTGCTGTCTCAAACCTAACCCTGTTTTGTTTATTGGTACAGACAGGACCTGTGAAACCCGTGAGATAGTAAAGGAGAGGTGTATAATATTTGCAGAATATTAATACGATATAAGCTGATGGAGAGATTATAATGCGGTAAGAAATTATTTTTTTTTTGTTCTTTCTTCTATGAGAACTGTGAATTTTAAAATCCCAGACATCGTTTGATGGGTTCTGAGCTGTATGATTTTATTAGCTATTTAGACTCTGTTTTAAGGAAGTTTCATCATTCCAGATACTTTAATCACGTGTAAGTCTCACAGTACAGTCCTCATATATCTGGGCCACATAGGTTAGTTATTTCCTGCAACAGGATTCCCATGTATTATCAGTCTTGCTTTTATTTTTAGCTATAGGCTCCCTTTTCTGTCTTTTTAGCAAATTTTTTTATGTCTTTCTTACAATAGGAGTAAATTCTCCTTCGGAAAGATATAAATAGGAGTGTCAACTCATCATTAAAAGCATGTTTTAACCTTTGAAACCAGAGGGAATTTGAATAATAGAATGGGACTCACAGAAGGAGAAAGTAGACATTATCATAAATAACATATTGTAGAGGTCTAATAGAGTAAGAATATATCTCAAACCCAAATCAATACAAATAAACTAGTCACATAATAGATTTTTTACTCTGTACTGTTTACCTAAAGTTTTGAATTGACTTTAAGTTCATAAAGCTATTCCTTGTGAAATAATAACTTATTATTCAGATCTTACCCTTATTAATATGTGTACAGAAAGTGCAAATGATCATTGAAGAAACTTGTCCAGTTTTTAATGTTTTCATTTGCAGTGAATAGAGTTGCCAAGTCTATGTCTTGTAAAACTTAACAACTTGAATCCAGCTGGTATATAAAAGCAAGCTATGGCTTATTAGGGTTTGGAGCACGATCAAGAAAACACAAAGAACTGCAGTGTAAGGAAAACATTGCTTACTTTAAAAAAAATATGGGTGTTTAAGCAAATTTTTTTTCCTAATATCAGTCTAGAGAGGAACTTGAAGAGACAGTCACAATATGAGTTCTAAATCACCATGCGTGATTTACTCAACATTCGAGTAAAGAGAAAAGAAGTATCATTCGTTTTTGATGTGTGACCAAGACAAAATCATTGTAGAGAATTTTTTATTTAGGGCTTTCTTTGGACTCAATGTAGCTTTTATTGTGACATTACAATACCTGAAAATCTCTATTTGTAATTAGTATAACACTTTCTAAAGTTTTGTGTCAGTGCTTACAGTGTGTTGTATAATCTTTTTCTATTTCAATGTAGAATTGTCCTTTTTTGTTATAGAACCACTTTTTGCCATTTGAAGAATATGGTTTTAAATGCTTTAATGGGACTTCAGAGCTGATTATGTATGATGGACAAGTCCAGAAAGCCTTTTTAGTCTTAGTCCTAGACAGTAGCGATAACTAGTTCTTTCTATTGTCTTGTACATTCTACATTGTAGAATTATGATTTCCTATACAAGTCCGACATCATCAAGGTCCAGTTTGAGATTCAGTCAAGCTTTACTTTGTGCAGCTAATGCTAAAGGTATCAAATTAAAAGTAGCAATACTAAGAAGAAAACATTGTTTTCTTCTGTTATTCCTCAATATATAACCTGAAAAAAAAAGTCTGGTGGAATAATAGTTCTCTTAAGAATTATTCCATATAAATTATCAAATCATTTGATTTGTCATATTCTGATTCTCTCTGCATTTATGAAACAGTTTACTGTTTTATTTGACTTTATTGAATTATGAAATTATATAAAAAAATCTGGAATTTGGCTTTAGTTTTTCTTAGTATTAACAAAATCCTTGTAATACTCTGTCTTTATTATGAAAACAATACTTCTATTGCACATAGGATAATTTAATCTCATAAATATTATGGCAGGTGTCTTTAAAATGAGGTAAAAAACACTTTATGAAAATATGGTGCTGTATAAATGTACAAATGCTATTTTTTTATATGTTCCTGGTGATTTTTTTTCCTGAAATTATGTCTGCTTAACATAAAACTAAAAATGTTTGGTTTACATAACCTAAAATTTTTATTTTTATATGAGCATATGTTATATGCTCAGCTCTAGTATAATTTTGCTCATACACCCTCCTAGAAGACTCAAAAAGTCTGAGGAAAACCAAGAACTACACGTAACATACAGTTGACCTCCAGGATCGTTCTTGACATCTGAAACTTTAAGGACAGAATGCATAAGATTTATCAATAAGAAACATAATCAGCAAAGTGTCAGTGTTCTCCTTTCTCAAAAAACTTCTTTAGTTTGGTATGAATGGTCCAAATCAGGATATTTTTCATAAATAATAATTTATTTATTTTGTATTACATGGTGAAAATGGGCTTATTACTCAGAACTGTCCACTTTTGAAATCCAAATGACTACTTATAAGAATAAAAATTTGTGTCATGGGTAGGGACACCCACCACTAGACCAGGTTGCTCAAAACCTGAGGTGAAGATGCAGATATGACATGCTGCACGACATCTTGCAGTTGTACATTCTCTCAGTGTCTGTCAGTCAAAATGCAGCATCTCTCTAAATATAACAGGCCAGGGGCCACTTGCACAGCATTTTTTTGACAATGGGATGATGACACATGCAACCAGGTGCCTACGCTACCCCTCAGAGCTGTATTCATTTTCCTCTCAGTCAGGGTCAGGTCAAGAGCTGGAGGCTGCCTGAGCATCTCTCTGGCCAAGCCTCCACTGGGAGCATGCTGAAAACAGCCATATAGAAATACCAGTAATCCTACTCTGTTGTCTGTTTTATTTAATTATAAAATCGTAAATCAGAGAGAACGACAGTATTATATCCTTTTCACCTTCTATTAGAGTTCAGTATTCCCCTGATAGGAAATCAGCCTCTCCAGAGAGAACGAGCTGATCCTGGATTGATTTCTGAAATACTCTCAAGCTTCCAGGATTTAAGAGGAGATGGAAAATTGATTTGTATTTCACATACTACTTTCATTTGTAGAACATGTCTTCAGCTGAAGTATTCTAGTATTTCTCCATTACAGTAATGTGTATGAAGCCTGATTTACATTAGGGTTTTGTAATATAATTCTCTTTTAACTCCCAAGACCCTAGGAGTCATTGATATTCCTCAATTTGGCATGAACACAAGAAACGCTTGAAACCTGTTTCTTGAGTCAGAACTTAATGCTTCCGTCTCTGCCCTGTGAATGACCTCTTTTCTGAATATCCCAATGAAGAGGCATAGCATTTTCAGGGCAGGAAGCAGGAGACATTGCTCTATTCCACTGCCTCTGCTACATGAATTAAGTACAATTAAACTGATGACAATGTTTAACTGTCAAAATGATCATTCCTGAGAGAAACAGTATAAGGAGAGTTTCTTTTAGAAAATCTTCAGGTGAAGTCTGTATATTCAGATGGAGCCTTATAGACTGCATAAAGCCAGCATTTTTAGTATTTTTTCAGTTCACTATTTGATTTAAGTTCCCCTGATAAGTATCAGTTTATTGTTTCTTAAATAGAAATTATACTGATTGTGAAGAATGCCTTGGTCTCTCGAAACTACTAAAATTATCAAATCAATTTCATTTATAACCCTGACCTTTTTCAAATGTGTTATACCAGGTCTGCTCCATGTCATTTGTTTAGTTCAGTCAAGGTCTTGCTTGTTTCTGTTATGGTTATATAGAAATATAAAATTAGTTTTGGTTTGGTCAAGTAAGCTGAACAATTTGAATTCCACGGTTCTAAAACTGACTGAACAACAGAAGGCTAGGAGATAAAAAATCAGACCTTGTTCAGTGTCAGGAGGGTATGAATTCACGTATGGATTCCCATTTATGACAATTGACTTTGTGCAGTATGAAATAGGTGTCTCAGTACAAAAATGATGACATATTGCTTTCATAAAGTCTTTTAAAAATCAAGGAGAACCTGCAGGTAATTCTCCTAAGATTTGCAGCTCTTTGTTGGTGTAAACAAATGGGAACAGTTTACATCCCGCTACCTCCATTTCAATAGCTTTAAAAATTCTGTAAAATGTAGTGTCTATTTTTGTTTGTTTTTTTTTTTTCTAGAATGCAATAAATACCCTCTTGATTGAGAACTATCATTTTTATAGAAAATCTTATCTTTTTTTCCTTTTCATCAAAGAACAAAGGAGAAAAGATTGTACTATTATGTATTGCCTCCCAAAAATACTGCATAATTTTTTTTTCCTTTGAGATCTTAAGTTGTCAACACAGAGGTACCAAGCAAACTTCCATTACCTATATTTAGTAAAAGTCTTAGTAATTATTTGAATTCCTAAAAATTCTCTTGAGCTTTCTTAGGGGCATTATGTGATGTGTAACTGAAGAATGACAAAACACTATAGGAACTGGTCCCTTAGAAATGTTTCACAGAATCAGAGAATCAGAGAATAGTTTGGGTCAAAAGGGACCTTAAAGATCAAGTTCCAACCCACCTGCCATGGGCACAGAGACCTTTCACTACACCAGGTTGCTCAGAGCTCCATCCAGCCTGTGTCTGAAGACCTCCAGGGATGGGGCATACACAGCTTCTCTGGGAAACCTGTTCCAGTGCCTCACCACCCTCACAGCAAAGAAATTCCTCCTCATATCTAATCTAAACCTACTCTCTTTTAGTTTGAACCCCATCCCCCTTGTCCTGTCGCTACATACTCTTGTAAAAATTCCCTCTCCATCTTTCTTGCAGGCTCCTTTCAGGTATTATAAGGTCAAAATTAGGTCACCGCAAAGCCTTCTTATCGTGGGTTTATTCTGTGCTAATTTTTTTTAAACCTTTTACACAATTGCTATGAGATGAGAGAAGTTTTATACAGACAAAAGAGACTTGACAAGGGGAAATAATATTAAATTTATTACTAGTAGGATAAAAACTAAAGAATAATATATACAACAATTCTAACCAGGAAAATTATGAAGAAAATATTATGTATTTACAAAATTATCCCTCCCTCCTGTA
>VXAY01003767.1:1058321-1083700 GCA_013399855.1 Oxyruncus cristatus | reverse complement strand
GCGGGGTGGGGGCTGGTAAACCCACAACACTTCTCTTTTCCAGGCTAAACAAACCCAATTCTCTCAACCTTTCTTTGTATGAGAGGTGCCTCATCCCTCTAATCATCTTGGTGGGCCTTTTCTGGACTACTTCAACAGGTCGATGTCCTTCCTGTATTGGGGGCCCCAGAGCTGGATGCAGCACTCCAGGTTGGGCCTCACCAGAGATGAGTAGAAGAATGGAATTACCTCCCTCAACCTGCTGGCCATGCTTCTTTTGATGCGTCTCAGGACACAATTGGTTTTCTGGGCTGCAAGTGCACATTGCTGGGACATGTCCAGCCTGTCATCCACCAGCACCCCAAAGTCCTTCTCAACAGGGCTGCTCTCAGTCTGTTCACCCCCAAGCCTGTGTTGATGGTGGGGTTGCCGTGACCCAGGTGCAGCAGCTTGCACTTAGTCTCGTTAAACCTCATGAGATTTCCATCGACCCACTTCTTGAGCTTGTTCAGATCCCTCTGGATGGCATCCTATCCTTCAGGTGTGTCCACTGCATCACTCAGCTTGATGTCATCAGCAAATTTGGTGAGAGTGCACTCGATCCCTTCATCTATGTCATTAATGAAGATATTAAATAACACTGGTGCCAAGACAGATCTTTGAGGGACACGACTTGTCACCGATGTCCATCAGACCACTACCCTCTGGATGCGACCATCCAGCCGCTTTATCATCTATCTAACAGTCCACTCATCAAATCCATTTCTCTTCAATTTAGAGAGAAGGATGTTGTGGGATCTGTGTCAAAGTCTTTACAGAAGACCAGATAAATGACATCTGTAGCCCTTTTCTTGTCTACTGATGCAGTCACCCTGTAGTTTTTATTGTATCCGATAGAAACCTCTAGTCCATGAGATTACTTGTGTATTATCACCACGACAACAATTCATTAAGTAAATCTGGAAAGAACAATAGCATTATTGATATTTCCAGCAGTATTTCTAAAGCAGTTGGTGAATCCTAAGTACCTGCTGAGAATACCCATTGGACACACGTTCATACTAGAAATCCTGACGCTGACACTTTGCATGACAAAGGTCATGGGGACCTGTGGCTCAGCCAGGGGACTGAACACTCAGAGACACAGCAGGATGGCCAGAGTAACTCCCGGATGGTCAGACAGGAAGGTTTCCTTAACAATCCTCTAGGTAGATGCCACTGGCCTGCTGGTTGTTTAATGTAAGAGGGTCTGAATTCTTTTCTATGGTAAACATAATATCCACTCAGAGTGGTAAAAATTTGCATGCATTTTTTGCAGGAACAAAGGCAATGTGCTGTCAAAACAGTCTTTGCCAGAATCTAGTCCTAAATTGTGCTTTAACTCCATCAAACCATCAGTTTATCTCCTAGATGTTATAAGGTAGGACATTAGATTGCTATTGCTATTTCTTCCCTTAAAGAACGATCAATAGCTAACATGATGGATAGTGTTAGGCAGAGAAAGAATGGTCCCGATTGTGAAAGATGCCAATTACATTTTGCCCTATGGGGCAAACTTTCATTTCACAAAAGTGCTAATACAAAGCAACTCTTTCTCTCAATCAGCACTTATTTGAACACTTAGTCCTCTGACTTGCAACTCTAAAAAATATGGCATGGAAACTTTTCAGTTATATCACTGCCAGAATCATATTTCTGGCTTCAAAGCTGTTTACAGCAATGCTGTGTCGAAGAACACTACTCTCACATGAATTTAGCCATTATCCCAACTCGATGTCCTAAAAAAAATCCCTGTGTTTTTTCTTCTGCTGGCTATTTCTTTGCTATTTACCTTCCCTTTTCTGGAGTTTAATCTAGAGACAAGGTATGATTCCCTATCTTCAACTTTCTTGTCTAAATATTGCTATGTGTTGCTGTTAACTGAGATGTAGGTCAAAGAACCGTACACCGGTATTTATTAAATTACTGTGGTTATAACTTCATCTTGTCATGAACAAAGGAAATACGCCTGTGAAAACTCTCTCAAAAATATTTCTGTATCACCATGAAATATCCGAGAACGAAAGATAATAAAATTGCTTTTTCTTCTTTTGTGTCAGAATTAATCTAATGTACTGTTAGGAAAAACTGTCTGCATTGCAGGAAGGCTTTTAATGGTTCATTGCCCTAACATTATTCAACACGCACTAAATGCTGTTTTGAAGAGATGAAATGACAAATATATGTGAAAAATGTTGTGGTTTTACCTGAAATATAGCACCTTCTAACAGTCTCCTTCCATGCTTTCCAAATCAGGAATTGGGTAGGAGGGAACTGGATCAAAATTGCATTAAAAAAACAAGTAAGAAAACAAGCAAAATTTTAAAAGAAAAATATTTTTACACCTGAACTCTGTTTTTGATAATTTAGAATTCTTTTATTTATTATATTCTTACTTACAGATCCATATTTATAAAAATGTTTGTAGATGATATATATTTTTAATAAAAAGAGGAGAAACTTAAAAAAGCTTGCAAATCTGAAACATCCTAATGTTTAATAATTAATATTTAAAAATTCAGGTGGCTTACTTCATCATGTCAGAATTGTATCTTTAGAGATTTCTGCAGCTGACATAGTTTCTGACTGTATAGAATTCAGACTAAAAAAACCCCACTTTAAACTGTTGTAGTATTTTTTTCTATTAATCTTCCCCACAGTATAACTTAGAAAAAAAAAGGTTGTGGAGGCATGTTTTATGATAAGATTTTTTTTTAAAGTCTCTCAGTATTGTGATTGCATTGTTGGCTAATGCAAAGCTCCAGAATGGGAAGTTAATACTTAAAGTACCCTATTCCACATGATCTTTATTTCATATAGCTTACCCTGGCCAGCAGTGAAGGTCAGACACATATGTGACAGGGAATTAAATCTCTTACATTCAACATTTGTATCCTCTAATCTTACTTACAATCTGCTCCCATTCTCACTTGCACATAATGTCATCTCACATTTACTTTTTAAAATTTTTTGTGACTTTTTTTCTCTCATTATTATGCATATAGCTGTGTCTTTTCATTTCACAGTGAGAAAAAACATCAACCTTGGAGTCTAAATTCTCTTATCATCTCTAACTGCTAATTCTTTGGCTGAAAAAGAAGACATCACCATGTGAATTTTATACTAGAGCCTTTGGAGGAAAAGTCACTGGTCTGTGTCTCTTCAGGTTCTGCTGCTGCTTTTCAAAGTACTCTTGACACCACAATGCATCAGCATTTCACAGTTGCGAGTGCTGCTTATGGTAATGCCTTGTTTAGGTCTGCCATTTTCTCTGGGAAAGTATCAGGCAAGAGGAAAGTAAAGTGCCATGTTGAAAGCAAAATACTTGACAGTTTTGACATGTTGTAGACATGACATTGAGAAACAGCAGCAATGTGATCCAGTGGATGGCACTTCACGGGTGCTATGCTGTACACACATACCTTTGGTTCTCCTGATTTCCATGCCTTTCCTTCCTCTCTTGGTGAGTTCAGACAATGCTCCATCTTCAGAAGCGGAAGTCTTTTTACAATAAGAAGCTTATAAACTGGGACTCTGCAGGCATAAAGTGTGAAAAGTCCCTGTAGCGTGCGGCATAGGACAACAATTCTAGCAAAGAAAAATTAATTGGGATATTTTATAGCTCCTGGCGGTGAAATCATGATTGCTCTTTTGAAAAGTGAAAAAGAAATGCAAACCAAGTCTGACTTAAAACATAGAATGTAAACAATGATGTAAATGGCAGAAACAATAGTGTTTCTCCCCAGTTTCTAAAACAAGTTCTTTTAGTGTTTGCTATTTTATATATTTTATGAGTTTGGCTATTTGTTCTGCTGCTGAAACAAGCAAATAGGTGAGGGGAGAATCTTCCGGAGACAGAGCTTCCTAAAGTCCTGCAGTCTAGGTGCCAGGCAACTTCATGCTGAATCGTATGATCTAATTAATGATCAATATTTTTGATGTATTCTTAGACAGTAGACTTATACAATGAAAATTTTGCTTAAATGTCAGGAAAATCTCATACAGAAGTCAACATTTCCTAGATCCCATCTTTAGATCATGTATAACATTTCACATCATCATAGCAATAGTTACCACACAATTTTATCTGAGATGTGCAGGATCTGCTTTACAGTTAGAATATCTAGAATGTATAGTAAATGTTTATTTTAACATAACATTTAATGAGCTCTAAATGGGATATGAGTAAAGAATAAGAAAAGTCTCACAGCTATGATACACTTTGGTCCATACTATTATATTTATAGCCAGAACTAATATATCTAATTTCGAAAAATAGCCAAAATTCAATATGATTTCCAAATGTCATGAAAATATAATTTTCCTCAGATAAAAACTTAGATGGAAGCATGAATTAAATAATTGCATTTTTTAACACATTCCTAATATTAATCATCATTGTTATAACACCTAAGACTTCCAGCTTATCTCTTTCATTTAAGGGTCTCAGAGCTCATTAAGGGTTTAAGAGCCCAGGCATCTTTATAAGGTGAACAAATTTTATTTTCATTTTGCAACAGGAACAGTGACAAAATTATCTTCCAGGAAAGTCAATAAAAACTGTTTCAGGCTGTGTTCCTCCTCTTTCTATTCTGTTTTTCTGCATATTTTAACTATTCCAGCGCTCTTACTTCAAAATTGGAAGTGCTTCATCCAGTCAGAATTCTGGAATACTGATACATTTTTGACTGATTCTCCCTTGCAGCTTACTATGTATACTTATTTCTTAGTCACCCATTTTCTTGCACTTACATTTGCATAATTATAGAGCTAAGTTCTATCTTAGTAATTTAGCATAGTGTGCAAATTCCCATACTCTGAGTTGCAGGCAGCTATTATTAGCCAAGCAAAGTACAGGGATTTACCTTAATCAATGTATTGCTCTTCCTCAGTTACTTTATTGCAATTATCTAAATCTCATAGCTCTGATTATGAAGAAAGAAAGGCTCTTGAGAAAACTGGGATGGAGTGAATTGAAGTGTTGAAATCACCATGGTTTTTATTGACAATGATTTTGTGGACCATGTACTTTCATCATAAAGACTACATAGGTGGAAAAAATCTGATAGGTAAAGACTGTAGAATAATCTGGGTGAGGGCACCATTTCATAAAGGCCTAAAAGATAAAATGTATCACATAAGTCTGTAATTCATCTTAGTCTGTTCTGTAAAGCAACTATTTTTCCAATGCCTATTTTATTGATAACTATGTTTGTTGAATGTTGAATACTTGACACAAAATATAAGAAAATGTTCTCAGCAAAACATAGGTACTTAAAGATACCCTAATAAGGATACCTTAATAACCATGGCATTAGAAGAATTAGAAACATTCCTAGTATTATGGATTATCACAACTCTTTTTATTCTGAATTACATCCATTTACAGGTGGTCTGAAGAAAAATGTCCAAAACATGTAAGGGACTTAGGAGTTCAGCTATGGAGAACTCCAGCTCTTTGTATAGGCACATTTTCAACTCTTTGACTTATTTGTTCTGGGGGAGAGTAAAGAATAAAAAGTCTTAGGTGATTCATGGTCCTCTTTGGGAGCACTCAGGGTGATATAATTGAGAGAAAATATTTCACATAAAATAACAAGCACAATTTTTCTTCATAAGGAGACAAATCCTCTCCTTCACCTTGTCTTCAGAGCTGCTACAGTCTAGTGGCTGGGACAGTCTTGGGGGAGGTGAGATACCCTTGCCAAAATTACAGACAGTTTATATCTAGAACCCATTACAGGTCTGAACTGTTGTTTTCGCAATACTTTTTAATAAAAAATTGTCCTTAACGCATACATGAAAACACATAACACACACACACATCTACTATAAAATCTTCTGTTCAAATTCCTATTATTTTCCTATTAGAAAAACATTAGAGCTGCCACTGTCTCTTCAATTAAAGGTCTGCAGTGGATAACTGTATATACCTCTGAAATAACCTGGAAGGAGTCTTTAGGGCAACTTTGTAGCAGCTGTTTTGAAGCTATGCAAACCACCTAGATTTGGGACCCAGAACTGTTCTCTGGTTTTAGTTTAATACACCATTCCTCAAATTAGGATTTCTAACTATTTGTAATTGCCTGCAAGTTTGAAGCATTTGATATAAAGCACTCATTAAACCTCATCTTCCACTCCAGTTATCTTTACTTTTTCTTTCCCTCTGGAATGTTTTTTCTATTGACTATTGTCAATAGTGCTAAGTTTTTGCAAGACAATTGCTATATAAAATGTACATACATTTTACATTCATTTCCTAATTTCTCCACAAGCTATCAGGAGTGATATAAAAGTTATTGTCTATACTCCAAGGAAAGATAATCTTATAGTATTATTATATATTAATATGAAGCAACAATGACCTATATTTGGAATAGCTCATGCCTGTGTTTATTCTTTGAAGTATGAATAAATACCTGCAACTCATTTATAAACACATATAGAAACATGGTAAGATTTTGTTTTAAAACTATTTTTAAGGTATTGAAAATACAACAATGTAATTATAAAAATAATATAATGAAGCATATCCTTAATCTCAAATTTACAGAGGTAGTTGCGGAGACACTTAGCAATCTCTTGATATCAACTGCGAGGGGCCTAAAGGAGTAGCACATATTTTGTCAAAAGGTGGTGTACCTAAATAATTTCCTGCTTTTTAATCCAGAGTGCTAGTTTGACATCTCATATATTTATATCATATATGTGGATATATATATATATATGTGCGTGTGTGTGTGTGTGTTTGTGCATGTGCATATGTATATAACAGGTGTTTAAGAAAGGAATATAAAAGCACAAGTAGGCTGTTTCCTAGTGAAAGAAATACTGATCTATCAATGTCTTGAACCTAGAGAGGCCCTTCTTTCCTACTTCTATTGACACCTTTCAAAAATTAATTGTCAGAGCTAATGTTGTTGCTGTCTCTCACTTTTCCCTCCATAAATATATGTGCGTGTGTGTTCAGTCTTATATGAGACTCTTATAAGAGACCTTGACCAGGACAAGGACATATATATTACCAGGAAATACATATTACTTCCAAAACATTCCAGCCAACACTTTGTGAGGAGTTCATCTATGTGAACACAAGCATGCACTGAGAAGCATGAGCTCTCCTAATTCATGAAGATTTCTAACTACAACTCGGGCTGACAAAACAAACAGTTCAGCCTACAGTAGATTTTCTCTCTTCACAACAGGCAGAAAGATAAAATGTGAAGTGTACTGTAAGATAAAACTTATGACCCCAAAGATATTTGCAAGTCTCCAAAGTTTGGTAGCTACTGGATTGTTAAAATCACAGTTTTAAAGTTACTGAAATCCATTTTCAGCTTTTGTGTATATTATTCCTCTTTATCCTCACCCGAATCTCGATTAAGATTTTCTTTAAAAGCTTTGACTAAATTAGACTCTTACTACTAAGAAGAAAAGTGGTGTCTCTGTTTACCTGTACAAATGGGAAAATGTTTGACTGAATTTGAGGTTACAGTACTTCGGTAAAGAATGAATGACAATTAAATCTAACAGGGAAATCTGATAAATAATTCACTGCAAGAGCTGGGAGATGTGCAATAGTTTTTCTTGTGAAAAATCTGTGAAAAATCCAGAAAGATTTGTTGTCCTCTGAAGCTGAACAAGCTTAGAATAACAGTGAGCACCAGAAAAGCAGTATTGCCTGTAATATTAGCCAGTTCCTTGCAGCCAAGCTTTTGTCCAGAGCTTCTGCTAGCTTTTTCTTCCTGGGATCCTGAAATATTACATGTCATTTCTGTTGAGGTCTTTGAGCAAAAGCTTAAAAAATCTCCAATATAAAACTTGGATTCATTTTCAAACTCAAAGAATACAGTGATCAGTAACAGAATTATCAGCTGAGGCTGGATCAGTGGTAGATGTATAGTTTGTATGTCTGGTTTGTATGTCTGATTTGCATGTCAGCTAACACCATGGTTTAAGTGCAAGTGTGTCATTATTCCAAACAAAATAAAAACCTTTTGGGGTACAAATTCAACTTTAATAAATCAAAAAACCTACACCAAACAAAATCCTTTCCCATATGTAGGAAAGGGAAAATGTGCTGCCATTATACTAGACAGGTTCAAATTCACAGGTTTTTAAAATATCTGGGAAAGACATACAGGCTAGCATTTAATGAAAATCTGCTTTGAGATTTAATGAAAAAACATGCTGTTGTTGATGATACTGTGATTATAGTGAACTATATTTTTTCCTAATTAAAACTGGGATGTAAAGAGACAGATTGGTAGGAGAAAAGCAAAAGTGGATTTTCAGGACAATTAGGGAAATAATCCAAAATGCCGCTATGTCTGTGGAGTGATTCTTTCTTTGCTGAAAGTTTTACAGATACATTAACAATATATTTAAAAAAAAAAAAAAAAGATAATGATTTGTAAAAACAAAGTTTTTTCTCCAGGTCTCTTGCCTAATGGTAAATGTTTGAAGTTTCATGAGACTATCCAAAGGTTCATATTCCTTTTAGGTTTCATATATTTAAGGATTAAACTGGAATAAATAAAAAGTGCTTTGAAATGTGTAGCAATTATGTTATTTGAAAACCAAAAATACCTGTCTATAAAAACTGACATTTAGATTACCACTAATTAAGACTGTCTGTGGATTTCTTAACTTGATTTTGTATCACTTAAAGGTGAAGACCCATCCAGAGTTTTCAAAGGAAACAGGCATAAAAGAGATGGAAAGCAGTGAGCTGGGCTTGTAGTTTATTAAGGCAGAATGGGAAATGATAGATTTTCAGCAGCAAAAATGTTAATGCATTATTACATAAGAATTTAGATATTGCATATGAGATGAATTGCTTATAAAGTAGTATTAAATTATTTTGAATGACAACAATAAGATGCACAGAGATATTTCACAGATTCTTCTTTAAGTCTTTGTTAGATATGTTGTCCCGGTTTGTTATGTGGCTTTTGCCCTGCAGGACTGAGAGTTTACTCAAAATTGCTTCAAATATTGTAGGACATTTCCTGATAATCAAAGTAAAGCAGTCATAGCTTACAGCTATTATTCTCTCTCTTTGCCTAAAGTGCTTTCTACTAGAGATGACATTGTATTTGAAGTCATTTTGATAACTTCCCAAGATTTTATTAGAAGTATGACATAGTTATTTTCCCAACCTGCACCTGCTCACAATGTTGCCCTCTGTCACAATATCCAAATTAATGAAACAACTAAGAGTTTGGGGTTCAAATTCGTATGCAGATCTCACTGTTAGTTTTGATTTCTGCGTTCTTTATTTGTGCTTTCAATGAAAAGTGTTTGGATTTGCATTGCTGTTTTAACTTTTTCTTTTTTCTTCTTTATATAATTTCAAGGCCCATGAACTTTGGGCAGAAAGCATTTTATGTCTGATTTTTAAAGGGTTTTAAGGATTGCTTTGTGGTTTCAGACGAATTACCTTGTTTTGGCTTGTATCTTTGCTTGTTAGCCATTACATATTGCAGTTGGCAACACTTGTTCCACAGGTTTTTTCCTGGGTTTGATGATCCATATTCTATTGGGTTATGTTTCCCAACCCAGGGACCATTAGCCTAGTTATCTGGCTGTTAAAAGAGACATTCTTATTTCCTTCCATAAAAGCAGGCAAAGGAGACAACTTTTGCACAGTCAGCAAATTACAGTCTGATCTCCAACAATGCTCTAGCTCCTTGAGTCAGCATTATCACTCCAACTGGTTTCACAGGGAGCCTGGCCAGGATGCATGTCATCAGAAACGTTTCTTCAGAACCCAGCACTATTTAGACCATTCTCCAGGATGTAACTCACAAGGCTCATTAACAGAACCTGTGGTAGGATCTTTCATGTAATTTCTGATTAAAAGATCCTCCTTGAACAGGAAAAACTGAAATGAATTAGAAATGAACTCCAACTGATCGTTTACAAGAGTTTGCTGATGGTGAAGATCTAAAAGGAGGAGGGGGAAAATTGTATTAAAATGAATTCATCTTTCATAAAAAATTAAATACCATGGAAGATAGGTTTCAGATGCTTCCCCTTACTCTGAGAAATCTCTTCTTATATAATGAAACACAGGATGTTGCAGTCAATCTGATGAATGGAAAAAACATTCCCTTTTTGTTTTCATGACAACAAATATTAATATATTAATTATTTTGCATACAAAGATCACATAATTTGGAAAAAAAATCTCTGCATGAAATATACTTCAGCATCCAGCATTCTAGTAAGGAAAAAAAAAAAAAAAAGGTAGGGAAAAAACCCCAGTGTTCTTTTCATAGATTATGAACATTTTCTGCTGGTTGCACTTAATGTTCTTAGTTTATTCTCAGTTATTTCTGTTATATGTTATTGATTTGCATATAAAAGACAGGTCTTACTAATTCCTCTCAACTAGCCATTCCCCATGCTTCTTTTTCTACCCTTAACTGATCGCTTTGCTTAAATTTTACATAAATCTTTATCTTTTCAAACTACATTTTTTTAACAGAATATCGATCTTCCATAACGAGAAAAAGAGCTGCTCTTTTTCTGAAGAGAACTAAAGTGTGCACTGCACTAGAAATGAGGTAAAAATCTGTGTATTTATTTACCTTCTCAATTTTGAACATACATTAGTTAAGTATTCGGCCATTATTTATCTTCTTATTCTCTACAGTGTGAAACCAAAGGACAGTGTTTGATAAAGGCAGTACTCACAGTTCAAAGAAATAATGTGTAAGGTCATTATTGCAGCACTGAGGAATTTGCTTTCTCTTTGTGCATCAAACTGACAGTTTTGGTGAAAGATAGAGTTGCCGTTTCTTCCAATTTCTTTCTTAAAATAACACTTTTTTTCTTTTAAGTGATTCTCTTTCATGTTTTCTTAATTTAATTGTGCAAACCATAGAATTGGACAGGAAAGCAGATGTGGTTTAAGTTGTAATTATTCATAAAAAACCTCAAAGACTTAGCAAGGAGAAACCATTTGGTGAACAAGATCAATGTAACTGTCATTTGACAAATGTCATCATAGCAGATGCCTTTGTGTATTCCTGGTTAGTTTGCTTCTGTTAAAGACAAAATATCAGTATGAGATAAATGGAATATTTAGTATTTAGGGGTTTTATATAATTTATGAGATTGCAACTTAAAATTATTGCAATGGTCTTCACAAACTAATCTATTTCATAAAGTCAAAAAATTTTTCTTGTCATCTGAAGTAATTCAGATGTCCTAATATTGAACTTGGAAGAAAATAAAATAGGACAGCAAAAAAGGGGAAATATGGTACACAGGAAAAGACTAGGAGCCAAAACCTTTCTGGACATAATCATTACATATAAAAATTCCAAAGGGGCAGCATTTGGAAACTGAAGATTTTTTTATATACTTTATTGTATGATGCAAAAACTTAAATGCTCTAATTCAGCCTGAGAAGTCACTGAAAGGTCATAAAGGTGTTGACAAAGGCTGCACTTCTGAGAGAACAGAAGAGACAGACATAAGCCCTTCCAGAAGCAACACAATCAGGCATCAGAATTGCTTTTTTAAAAAAATAACCACACAAACCAAAACCGGGGACATGCCCACACACACACATACGCATACACACACATACCTACATCCACACATGCACACACAGTAGGAACTCATTTCTAGTTTTGATGACTCATTTCAGCATTTTTTCCCTCATTTCAGAAAACTAATCTCTGTTTTTTAGTAATGATATCTGGCTAAATCCAGCAGCACCTGCTTTACATTTTTTCAGCCACCGGCAATCTGGAAAATGTTCATGCAGGTGAACCTCCACTGGCACAACAAAGGGTCACTAACCTATTGCTGTTCTTAATATTTTGCTCTCTTAGGTGACTGCTTGGTCTACCAGTCTGGTAGAACCAGTTATGTGGATCGCTGATGCCTCGCATGTTTCTTCTTATCTTTCTTTTAATGTTTAACTACACTATAGCAGACTGATCTCTAAAACAGCATTGGTTCAGCTGGCTATCCAGCTCCAAAGGTGGATCCCTTCCCAAATGTTTTGGGTAGCACAATATCTCTCGGTTTCTAACCAGTAAGTTTCATTTTATTGCCTAGCTTGCTACTGGATTTAAGTTTTTGCTAGTGAACTCACTGTTTAGCCTCTTGTCTTGATTTCTGTCACTGTGTTGAACTTACATTAACTTTTCTACCATTTTTTCTCCCCTCATATGTTCCTTCGTTCACTGTCTTCTTACTGTCTCCTTCTTATCCTTTCACCCTCTGGAAGGCTACTACTTTCTTGTCACTTTGACTGCTCTGTGATAGATGGTGTGTACTCTCATAGCCCTCAAGCTACTGATAACTACCATACTTCTTTTTCTATGTGGCAGGAAGCCACAGACTTAAACATAAAACAAATAAATAGCATAAAGTATTAGAAAACTGCAAGCTCTAACATTTTTCCTTTCTTGTTTCAGCTCCACACTAATCTCTGAGCAAGAACATTATTCTATTACTTCTCAATCAAAAATGAAGTAGTCTACCTTAAAGTGTTAATTCCTTCAAGTCCAGTGCCAATAATTTTGCAAAGGAATATGCTTTCATTTCAATAATGTTGATATTTTGTCCCAGTGATCAGAGAACAGACTCTCCTGAAAGACCAGTGTTCTCTTTTATCCTTCTAATCCTGATCTTCTGTAATCATATTCCAACCTAGAAAACAACAGTGAGGATTTTTTTCTTCGGTCTATAGATATTTATTTTTAAAGTAAAAACCAAAATACCCATGACTGGAAAAAAAATAATATTGTATTCCTACATTGCTCACGGTGTTTCTTCCCCCAAATGTCCCACATTTGATTTTTCAGATTTTTAAATTTTAGGATTAAAATATATCATATTCTTATGCAAAATTATGTTCTAGATTTCTTAAGCAATGACCAGTGTAAGTAAAATATAACCTCAAGAATGCAAGGTTTTAGTATCTTTGTTAGCTGTTCCGCAAACCACTTGCCATCCTGGAATATCAGAACCTTTCATCCAATTCAGAATGAATCATTTCATTGCAAAAAGTTTATTTTTGATATAAATGTGAAGGGGCACATTAAGGTTTTACTGCACATATTTGTGTTTTGGTACTTTCAAGTACCTAAATTAATTGCCATTCCTGAATATTTCTGGAGCCTTCTCCCTATTATGTACATGCCATTGTACTAAGTAGAGCAAGAATGGGGATAGGGGCAAAGATACTGATGGTTCTTGGCACAGGAGTATGGTTACAAAGAGGGGGTGGGGGAGAAAAGAAACCTTAGAACATTTTTTAATCAATCACAGATCCATAAAAATCCTTAAGGTATGGGCTAACTATATTGAAGTCAACTGGAACTGTGGGATGAATCTGTCTTGACATCTTCCTTGTACTGTGATACCCAAGAAGATCAAATGGCATAATTAAACACTAAATACAATCTCTATTAGAATTTACATAAAAAATGAAGATTCAAAGTAAGAGAAGAAAGAATAGAGAGTTTAGAAGAACTTTACTAATACCAAAATGCAACAAATACTTTAAATAGTCTCTTCTGTGACTTCTGAGATCTTCCTGGCTGCTGTCTGTTCTCCTCAGCAATACCTTTTTGTGCTGCAGACTACCAACTCCTTGCATTAGATCTTTCTGTATCAAAATCTGTAGTCTGACAGACTACATTTATTCAATTTCTTCCTGGAGAGGTTAAAGATCCTCCTTTTGAGTGAGTTCCACCAAGCTGAGTTTCTCCTTTTTTAAAGGAACATTGAAATACAGAGTAAATGTTCTCTTGGGTCCTGTGTGCAATTTTGGGCGCCACAATATAAAAAAAAGTACATTAAGTTATTAGAGAGCTTTTAGAGGATGGTCATGAGGATGGTCTGGAGCAGAAGTCTTGTGAGGAGCAGCTGAGGGCATTTGGTCTGTTCAGCCTGGAGAAGAGGAGACTGAAGGGAGACCTCATTTCCATCTTCAACATCCTCAGAAGGGGAAGCAAAGGGACAGGTACTGATCCCTTCACTCTTGTGACCAGTGACAGGACTCAAGGAAACAGCAGGAAGCTGAGTCAGGGGAGGTTTAGGTTGGATATCAGGAAAAAATTTTTCTCCCAGAGGGGGGTTGAGCACTGGAACAGGCATCCCGGCAAAGTGGTCACAGCACCAAGCCTTTGGACAATGCTCTCAGGCACATGGTGTGATTCTTGGGGTGTCCTGCGCAGGGCCAGAAGCTGGGCTCAATGGTCCTGATGGATCCCTTCCAACTCAGCATATTCTATGATTCTATGTGTCTATGATTCTATGAAATACAGAGCTATTGTCCATCACAGATTATAAAAGTACAGTTCTGCACTTTGAACCTCAAGAGAAGCTGTCTCAAAATCTGTGCATTATGGAAATTCCATTCATCTCCTGGTGATTAGCAAGTGGGAATTCCTTGCACTTGATCTCTGGATAAGACCAATTCATATAGAAAAATTTGCATTAATTTTTCCTATTCATCCATATTTTAGAATCAGATTCTTTTTTTCCTTCCGTACAGTAAGTAATCACAATAGGTGTTGCTGGGTTGTCTATTTTTAAAGTACTATATATGTATGTACATGTAAATATGTGTATATATATAAATAAATATACGCAAATATATTCCAGTCATCCTCCTTTGCATCCTCTAGTACTGATACCTTGTTGAATTCCTGACCCCGTGACGAACACTGATTGAACATCCTGCAGCTCATCTCAGTGCTACCGTGCCGTGTCAGAACACTTGGCTGCAGATCAAAAAAAAACCCTTTTTTTTTTTAAAGTACTTGCAGAAAGTTTAAAAAGGCTGAAGGTGACATTTTGGCCTTGAGGTTTACTTCAGATTGTTGAAATACAGACAGTATTTTCTTCCCTATCACCTGAGGAGATATTTCTGAATGGCAAGAACAAAAATAACATTTCCACGTGTACTGATCTCTATATAGGAACAGACTGGCTTGATTCATGGTGGACACCAACATTGCCTATGGGCAATGGTATGTTCTGAGTTCTTTCAGTGTGGGTCCAGGCACTGTGCTCATTATATGATTTAGCAGGCTTTTTTCCACTTGTTTGGAAGTTCCTTAATGTTTTTCACTTGAAAGAACAGCAGCTAAAGCCCCTTATCCTCATGAATTAGGTATATATTGGGCTGCAGTTGTATTCTCCTTTCCTTCTCTTGTCCCCTCCTCTCCTGCCCCTATATAAGTAGTCTACAGTCTACTTAATGCATATATACTTGCTATTAATATGTTGCCTTGCCCTCTCTCTTCTCTCCTTTTTTTTTTGTTTTTATTCTTTTGCTGTTATACTTGTTAGCACTCAAAAAGTAGTTGTTACGCCAAGACCGGAAATTTTAAATTTAAGTTTGAACTGAGAGAAGGAAAACACTGAAACAGAAATCGAATAAGACACTTATAGCCATTTACAACTCTTATCACACTGACATAAGGTCCCAAGGGCCTCACATTTTTCAGCAGAACTAGAAAGGGTTCATTATTTTGTCAGTCAGCTACTGCAACTGACTTTAACAAAAACAACAGATTCTGAAGAGCTGATGTAAATGCAAATAGACAAATTCCCTTGATCTACCTCCTTCTTATGTACTGTCTTGACAGACCTGCTGAGCTTTCACTTCTAGGACAAAGTTGAAGTTTACCATTCCTATCCAGTGTTTTGTATGGTTTATACAATGCCTTGAAGAAATTAGGGTTGATTTTTTCCTTCCCCTTTGAATTATTCCTTTTTATACAGCTTCTTTCTTTTTGGAGGTAATATTTTCACTGTTCTGATGTAACGAATTGTTGGTTCAGAGAGGCTTAATAGACACATTTATATAAATACATTTCTATTTCCTTTGGTTTATAAAGCACTGATTAAAAACTGTTTGCAAAGAATTAACCAGAAGAATTATGCTGTGGTTGGAAAGCAAATCTTAAAAAGTAAACACAAAAAACTATTTAGTGGGTATCTACAAATTGGTTGTCAGCCTGAATTCCAAAGAGCTTTTGAATGAATAGGCAGAAAAATTAGTTTGCTACAAGATTTCATTGTTTCATTTGGAATGTCTTCCAGATTTGGCATATTAGAAGACAACTTTCAATAAAACAGGTTAGCATTGCTGACTTTTTTCTCATCAAATTGTCTCCTGATAAATTTAAGATGGTCTTGTCTGAACTATGAAAATACTGAAGACTGTAATTTAGGTTCCAGTTCTACTGTCTAAGGACAGCATGAAATACATATGTTCTTACAATAGTAATGACAGTAATAGCAGCAGTTCCTACACCGCTATTCAAAACTTTTTTTAAACACTACCATTGCTCACAAGAGAAAAATTATTACTCTTTGTTCAGAAGTTGATAGCAACGGACAAGATATGACTTGCAGATAGCTAGCTGTATATTTTTGTCTCTAACAGGTGCCAGGCTTCTTCAAATATATCTTAAGCCTGCAAATCTGCCTTCATTTCCCTTAAATCTGGAGCTGCACAGCTTTACCACTAAGTAAATGAGGACATGTCTTGGATTCCCTTTTCACAAACTTGTTAACGTTTTCCTCTCCTTCAGTATCTTATGAACAACAGAGTGATCAAAATTACTAGAAGACAGTTTCTGAATAGACTACTAATGTATTGTTTTCCCAGTAAATATCCCATAGCATAAACCACAAAACAATAAGCTCTCTGCCCCAAAAAGCTTTCTTACATTCCCTTTAGCCCACTTAATTTGCATCTCTATACTGAAGTGAGCAGATTGCTCATTGCAATATCTGTCTACATTCTCACTCATCAGTTATATTCAGTGTCTTTCTTCCTCCTTGCTACCTAGAAATGTACATCTCAAATTCACTTTGTACTTGTATACCAGGTTTAGTCTGGAAAGAAAACTTTACTAGCCAAGGGTATACCAGTCTATGGCTGGGCCTCCCACTGCTCCCCAAAAACCTCAGAACTACTGTTTCTTCCTGATTTCCTTGGTGCACTTTTTGATAGTCTATCTTTGGACATGCAGCAGGATATTATCATTACATTAAACTAAGGAGCATATAGATGTTGGATAACAGTATGTTAATATTATGGTAAATGATAAATGGATTTGCTTTTATCTAGGACTGAAGTCAATTTTCATTCCTAGCATATAGGTGAATGCATATGTATCTGTTCACATACACATTTTAAGCCTTTTTTAATATATTTAGTTTTTATTTTTTGGTAATTAGAAAGCAATTGTTTTCCAAGACACTTTTTTTTTCCCCAGATAAATGCCTCTGAATATATATTCAGCACCAGTACTTCTGCTGCATAAGATTTATCATGAAATACCACATAAAATCACATGGATAAAACAATGGAAATTAATTAATTGGAGCTTTTAAAAAGTTTTCAGCAAAATACATTTTCATTGAAGTATACTATATTGTTGAATAGTTCTTCAAAATATATTTGTTTTGATGGCCATTTCTTTGAATTATTTTCTTGTATATCAACGAGACTGAAAAAATTAGTCCATACTTTCTTTCCACTCTGTTTCTTTTTTTTCCCTTGTAATTGAGACCATCTGGCTGAAATCTGGATTCAAATTTCAGAGCTTTGCTCCATCTTAGAGGAAGAGAGGCCTTAAACTAGATGTCCCACAGATAATAATTTTCTCCAAGTTAAAGACTTGCAGGTCTCCTTTACTTCAAAAAGGTCTCCAAACTCTAAAATATTGACCACTGAAAAGAAAACACAATTGCTGTTTTCCAACCAGCAGCTTACACGAAATTGGCAGTGTCACGCTTTACTATCAACATAATAAAAATGTTTGCTCCCTGCACTAGACCATGATAAGGATAAATTAAATATTGCAGAGATGAATATAACGGAGAAATCTAAATTTAGTAGTTATTTTTTCAAGTTGTTGCTAGAAGGCTATGCTTGATGCACGATACTGGATAGTAAGCGTTTCCTTAGGATAAAGCTAGCAAGCTACCAACAATTAAGAAACACACACCACCTACTATTCCAAACATCTCTGTAAGTGTGATTCATGTGCAGTCTCTGCTAATGTTAATGCCACTGCCTCCCCTGATCTTCCAATTGATTCCTGCTGGGAGATATGAATGAAAATTCATCACAACTTCATAATAAACTGTGCAGGCTCAGAAATATTTATTTTATGGCACAGTGTTCACTAAAGGCATGTCACAGATAACACTGTATAGCTCCGAGTGCTAAACACAATGCTTATATAAGCATATAGTAGATGGTGCTATAAAGAAGGTCAATAAACAAGCAGGAAGCAGTAGAACAATGGTAGGATTAAAAATGGCAATAATTGTTTCATAGAAACAGCAGATGAATACTTAATCCTCAGATTTCCAACATTCCTAGGATTAATTTACGTGCATGTATTTGAGGTCCTTAGGTAATTTCAACATTTTTTGTGTTTGATTAGCATTATTAAAATATTTCTCATATTCCTACCAAATCACTCTGTAGAGCTAGTAATGTTTTACAGTAGTGTTCAAGTTGCAAATAACTCAAGAAACTTAGCGAAAAATCCACATCCATAGTTGCATATTTCAAGAAGTAATCTCATTTTCCACCAATAATTTTACAATAATCCAACTACATTTTCTAAGATTTCCCAAACATTCAAAATCACAGAATCACAGAATCAATTATGTATGAAAAGACTTCTGACATTATGGACTCCAACATATGAGCAAACACCATCATGTCAACTAGACCACGGCACTAAGAGCCACCACATCCAGGCTTTTCTTGAATACCTCCAGGGATGGTGACTCCACAACTTCCCTGGGCAGTCCATTTCAATGTTTAATCACCCTTTCTGTGAAGAAATGCCTCTTAATATACAAACTGAACCTCCTCTGGAGCAGCTTGAGACTATGTCCCCTCGTCCTATCTCTAGCTGCCTGTGAGGAGAGACTGACCCTGTCTGGCTACAACCTCCTTTCAGGTAGTTGTAGAGAGCTATGAGGTCCACCTTGAGCCTCCTCTCCTCCAGACTAAACAACCCCATCTCCCTCAGCTGTTCCTCATAGGACTTGTGCTCCAGACCCTTCACCAGCCTCATTGCCCTTCCCTGGACACGCTCCATCACCTCAGTGTCCTCCCTGAATCGAGTAGCCCAGAACTGAACACAGTACACCAGGTGCGGCCACACCAGTGCCAACTACAGGCAGTCTACCAGAGAATCACTTCCCTGGTCCCCCTGTCCATGCTATTTCTGATACAAACCAGGATGCCGTTGGCCTTCTTGACACACTACTGGCTCATACTCAGCTGCTGTAGACCAGCACTCCCAGGGTCTTTTCTGCTGGACCGCTTTCCATACTTAGCTACAGACCAGTTAATCCAAATATATTAGTTTTATTTGGTTTAATAATACCTAAAACTCAGTAAAACTCAGTAAACTCTCAATATTTATTAAAAAAAAAAAAGAAAATCTTATTTTACATGTTTCTAAACACTAAAGGTTAGAAAAATGTCTTCTTTCTTCTATCCTCATAAACTTGTGGGGGGTTTATGCAGGCAAGAATTAGGTAGTAAATAAGTAGGGTTGATCAACATTGCAATGATTCTTCTCCTTACTAGAATTAAAATTCAATTAAATCTGGTTTAGATCTGAACTGGAATGGGAACAAAAATTTTAGATCTAACTCAATGTTAATATTAACTGGCTTCCTCAGAATAGGTGAAAAAATCCTATTCTTCTAGTGGTACGCAGTATAAATATATTTAATGTCAGCTGCTGCTCTTGCCGTAATAAATTGCGAGAAAAATTATATGAATAATTGTTTTAAAGAGTAGTCACCTTCTAACTTATAAAGAAGGTCTTAGATTTTTTTTTTCAGTTTTCTGACTCTAATTTTCAACACGTGCTTTTAGTGGAGTTTTGTTTAGAGCTGATAATTGAATTTGTCTCAAAGTGTTAGAGTCAGTGACACTGCATCAGTGATGGGAAAATCAGTACTCTTTCTCAACTACTACTGCTTCATCCCATTGTTAACAGTCTCCCTGATCTAAATGCTGCTCACTGCAGCTATGTGACAATGTATTAAAAAGCTTGAAGCTCTATTGACACTGTTGCTAACACTGAGACAGCTAAACTATGACTGAAGAATAGATATTAAAATCAGTACAACAGATAAACCCACAGCTTTAAAATTAACAGTGTCTCATTATAAAACTAATCCTATTGTAAAAATTCATACACATCCTTTCCAATTCAGGATGCCATAATATTTCTTTGAACATTTCCTGATATAAGTGTTTCTTTCTTCACAGATGCAACTGTAGTTCATTTATTGTTTGAGAATCAACCACACAGGAGGCAAGCATTTCAATTGCTGCTGCTACAGACAGTGTAAGTCTTTATTTAACAAGCAATCAAGTAAGCACAATTAAGAAATGGCAATATTCCATACAGTCAGTCAAAAAATAAAATACAATGTATTTTTAAATTGTTCATTCATCAGATCATTTACTCCTCACACCAGATCCCACAGACACTAGACTTGTCTGTGTCCACACTCATTTGTTCACATGAAACATCCTCCAGAGTACAGAAATGAGTTTTGGAGGACAGTAAATTATTTCCCTGTTCCTTTTACAGCTGCACTCCTCACCCAGCGCCTCTGAGAAAGACCCTAATTTCCTTCTAAACTCAAAAGACTCAGGTTTTGTTCCGCTTTTTTCCTTTCCAGGCTGAATAATATCAATGCAGCAGTTAATCAAACAGTTGTGATAATGCCGATTTTACAGCCCACCTTGTAGGAAACCATGAATTCCCAGAGAAAGAATGCTTTACCTTTGCATTTTCACACATCCTTGTTCCAAATAGAATGAAAAAAAAACATGCATACACACGTATAAAAGTATGTGGAAAAACAAATGATACAATAGATCTTTTGATCAATGTCTGATGTAACTGGAGAATTTAAGATGACTGGCAAGGTGCCATAAATGCTGGAGAAACAGGAAATGGAAATTAATTCATTCTGATGGACTTAGCCTCAATATTTATTTTTTATGTCTCAGTCTTTTTATGTCACTGCAGTTTATACTACTGGAGTCACCACAGCAGAATGATCTTTACCATCGCTGAATGTCTGGCTGTGCTGTTATCTGCTCATGAAAGATTTGAACTTTCATTTTTTCTCACTAAAAGCAATATCCTTTAGCAAAGTAGCATTCCTTGCACTTAATTGGTTGCCATCTGAACATTCTCTGTCCTTCAAATGTCATCTCTATTTATCTGCAAAAGAAAATCAGAATCTCTCTATTAACAAGTAAATATTGGACCTTAAATGTACTTTCTAACTTTTGATTCTTCTGTCTTAAAACAAAACAAAAGCAATAATTATGTTGCTGGGCATGTTAAAGTATTTTTAATGGCTGTACGTAATGAAATATGCCTCTTAACAACACATGCATATTAGTTCCTCATTGAAAATTCTCAGGTTGTAATCTTTACAATATAATAGTTGTTGTTAAAAGAAATAATGCAGATAATTGGGATTTTTTCATAAGAATTGTTTACTTTGATTTGTGTAGCAACAAAATCTGAATGTGGCATTTGGACATAGAAAGGCCTGATGCTCTACTAATTCCATTTATCCATATCACAGAGCGTTTGTATCAGTCATTATGTGTTAAAGATCATATAGGGTATGAGAAGATAAACTTATAGGGAATTAGTGTGCTATATTTTCATCAGGCAAGCTAAAGTTTGACCTGAATTATACTAGATTTAAATATTTAGCTTAGCAGAAATGAACTATTTTCTCCTGAGTATGCACTTTAGGATAGCTAGTCAAACATATGGCTATGAGTAACAGAGTGGTACTTTAAAACATGTTTCTTAGTTTTCAAAAAATTTTACTCCTACCTTTCAGAGCCACAACCTGTCATTATTACACTTGATATTAACAGACTACTTCAGCTTGTTTATTTTGGAGGATAATGACTTTTAAGAGTATGTATTCATCCTGTTGCATGAGAATCATTCTTGTAATTCCTAATAAAATTCTTGGGAGCTACTCATACAGATCCTTATTGAATTAAGAATAAAGATAGGGTAGCATAAATGGAAAGGACATTGAAGGCAATGAAAACATCTGTTACAAAAGATTAAAAGTCAGATTTCAGTACCTAGTGGCCAATTAGTTAATTTGACAGTGTCTCAGTTTATGCACAGTTAAAATAGTCATGATTTTCACCGGTATTTCATCTTGAATCCAAGACTACAGGATTGTAAAAAACATAATTAAAACAGTTTTATAATAATGCATAGAAGATATGACCTAAAGGTCGCTGGCTGAGTTTATTTGTTATTTATATACTAGACATTTCTTGCTTTCTCATCTCTGGAAATATGTTCCCTCATAATTTTACTTTTTTCTTTCCGAAACATAAAGAGAAATCTAGTGACCTTTTAGCTACTGTAAATGTCATTATGGGCTGTGATGTGAACAAGAAGGAATTGAAAGTTTATTGATTCAATCCTATAAATGTCTAGCAGACATCCAATGCAAATAAGAGGGCGTGGAATTTCAAGAGCTCTTCACAGTGACCTTACTTTTACTCCTGTCAGATAGACACATATATGACCTGACCAAAATAATTAGCAGACACAGCATCTCACTTGTCTTACAAATGACCTTCATTTTTATCAAGAATTTAATAGGTATATTAACAAGAAAGAAGTCTTGTTATATACAACATCCACATTAATGCTACACCAGAACTCTTCCAGTTTTAGGTGTGCATTCTTTGCACTTGTTTTTTGTCATCAAAAAGTGATGAATAAAAATATTGCTTGATGCATTATCTCAAGTGGTAAGAAAAAAAAAAAAAAAGAACAGAATGGGGATTTATTACCCTGCCTAATGATCTGCCTACTCTGTGGAAAACAGCTGGACTTCAACAAAAAATTAGTGCTCCTCTGCTGTGTATGCAATCTTTGTGTATGATATGGAATTTGTGAAATTATGGCAATCACTAGCAAAATAAACATCTGACTGGCATTAAAATATGTTTGGGTGAGAGGGAGAGGAGATGGGAATTTTCTTTAACATGTTCAGCCTGGCATATATAATTTTGTCTCATGAATTGTTTTTGACAAGCATTTTCATTCCATCAGGATCATTACATATCTTTTTCACTTAATTGTTGTTAAATGCTAATTAGTCTAGGAGGAAATCCATTATCTCATTTCATTTGTCAAGGAAAGAAATGAAATTTATGTATTAACACTATCAAATCCAAGAAGAGAAAGTTATTAATGTTTTATCTTAATTAAAACATAATTTCAGTGCTTTAAAATTCAGTATTCTTTTTATATCAATGATATTACAAACTGTGTATTGTCTTTTACTATGCAATCTGATATGAAGATTGACTATGAAAGGTTCAGGATGCCACAGGCTTTATGTGGTTATAAATCTAATTAATGTCAAAACAGTTAAAGTGTTGGATAACGACTTTGGAATACTAATGAATATCCCATTAGAAAGATTAACAATATATAAACTAGATTTTTATATTGGTCCTAACATTGACACAGAGAGCTGTAGTGAAAGCGCACAGAGACATACTCAATTTTCATACTTCTGTTAATTATAAAATCAAATGCATGGGGGGAAAGTCCTGTTTATGTGCAGTAGGTAACTCATCTGGGTTAAAAATCATCTGAAATACAAAAGGGAAGCAATTGAATTCAGTAAAAATGGGGTTAAGAGAGGAGAAGATAAATAGGAAGGCCAGGTTTTACTGCCTAATTCATAGATTTTGGTCTTGTTAAAACTATATTGCATCGACAGAAGTCCCTAGCTGTGTGTATGCTTTGCTGCTGATACTCCACATATACTGTGGTATAATCAGACAGTGTAACGATTGCTTCCCACAGACTCCTTTCTCCAGTTCTTTCTGGAATTGGAGGTAAATCAGCAAAGTGTCTACTCAAACTGATTAGATGAACGAACGAACTTCATCCCCTGGCTTGGCTGGGTACTAATTTTCAGAATTACAGGGAAAGAATGATCAAATTTAACAAGAGGACAAAAATTAAGAGGCTGGTGTCCGAAGATGGTATCAGCTTCTAGAAGTAGAAGTAGCAGTCCAGGGCTCATTAGATTTTAAAACTGAGAGTCCTGGGAAGGGGAAAGTATAAAAATTAAATTAAAAAGAGGGGATAATGAGATGTGTACTGAATCCTATATTTTCTAATATTTCTCTAAGCTATCCTTCACCTCTATTTCTTCATTTCTGTTTCAGCTATTTAGGTCCTTCTCTTAAGATCAGTTCAAGATGGACAGAGATTTGTGCTTAAATGGAGCAAGGCAGCTCCACTAGAGCAGACTTATCACAAAACTAAGTGCTCTAACTCACCAGATTTTCTTAATGTTTCTGTGAAGCCCTGAAAGTTGTTATTTTATGGATAGCCAATATCTGTAAGTACAAATTTGAATATTCAGTGGGTGAAATTCTGTTGACTTTTCTATTAGAATATTAATATTTTATTGTTGTTTTCTCTGTGAATAGTATCTCACTTGACCATGTTCTCAGTAAAAAAAATAAATAATATATGAAGGTTACATTTAGGAAGGTTTCTTCCTTAAATAGGGTTACACATGGAGATCCTGGAGCGTATCCAGAAGAGCATGACAAAGATGATTGAGACTTTGGCATTCTCTTACACAGACAGGCTGAGGCAGCTGGGCCCATTCAGCCTCAAGAGGAGATGACTAAGAGGGGACATCATAAGTGTACATAAGTGTCATGGGTTTACCAGCCCCCATCGGGGTTGAAAAATAGTTGATTCCAGGAATTGTCGTGGGGTTTACCAGGCCCCCTGGGGCTAAAAATGGGTAGCTCCAGGTAGATTTCTGGTGCAAAGCTAATCACAAGTTTTAGGAAAGCCTCTGTGAATGACATACTTAAGAAAATGGAAGAGAAGATGAATTGCGCAGAAGAAATTCCAGCCCGGAGGAGAGTGGAGGAGAAAAAGAGATAGCAATGTAGCCTCCAAGGTCAGTGTAGCAGGAGGTGGGAGGAGAGGCCTGGGGATCCCCCTCTCCCCCTCCAGTAGGGGAAAAGACTTAAAACTAAAACCCCTGCACCTGTGGAAGATTATTTGGAATGAAGAGATCCTCTTGCAGCTAATGAAGGGAACCTGTGCCAGAGCAGAGAGAAAACCTTCTGCGGTTCATGAAAGAGCCAGTGCTGAAGCAGAGGAGTGCACGGAGGAAGCTGTAACTCCATGGGAGGCCTAAGATGAAACGGAGTCTTGGTGGAGACCTGTGGCCCTTGGAGAGAGAAACCTACGCTGGAGCAAGTGTCC